>ML439301.1:106161-126066 GCA_005239525.1 Nicotiana knightiana
TGCATGTTTTTTTTTTTTTTTTTTTTTTTTGTTAATTTGACAATCTAATCAAAGCATTACTTGAAAAAAATTAACCAAACAAAAATTATTTGTATATTAACAATAAAAGTGTTTCTCTCAAACTAGATTCCGGAAAACTGTTCAAGCAGACCCTCTCAGTGTAGGATAACTTAGAACAGAGTGACTAAACTGTTAGAGCATTAGATTTTGTACTCAATATGTACTTTAAACTTTGTCGTGTAACTGATAAAACACACAAGAGTGCGTGAATTGAAGTGTTTCCTATATGAAAACGAATTCCAAATTGTTAGGACCCAAAGTAATCAGTTGTCATGCGAGAGCTAAAAAAGCAAATATTGAACCACGATAAATCAGACAACAAAAGAGAAATATATCAATGGAGACACTAATATTTTAACGTCGTTCGGTCAATTGACCGTCGTCTACGGGGGGAGATGAGCAATCCACTATATAATAAGAGAGTACAAAATATTGAGAGAACAACTTCACGAAGAGACAAACACAAGTGACACACTAACACTTGTCCCGTAAAGTTCTCCCCCTAAACACGACTCTGCTACTGAATGAGAAGGAATGATCCTCACTTCATAGAAGCCCAAACTTTTTTCCTACAAGAAAAACAACTAGTCAAACATGAAAGAATTATATTTTCCTTCTAAGAAAAGAAAATCCAATTATTGTAAACATGTTGCTCTTTCCTTCAAGATATAGGAAAATCAAATATAATAAAAAAATCAGAACAATACCTGATACAAATTTCACAAACTTTTAATAAGGCCAATAGTTAAGTTTTCATAAAAATGTTCTTTTTCTGATAAACCTTAACTTCGTTGAGTGAAAGTGTTCAATATAAGGTTGTAAAAAAGAATAGTTACTACAATATTTTTTTTTTTTTACATGTACAAGTGAAGAATCAGATAGTTTAAAGTGTAAAAATTAAATTGGAAAAATCTGTGCAGAAATTAAAAGAATGGAAAGAACAACACTTCCAAAATTATATTCGCTCGATCAATGTGACATATACGTCCTTTACATTTCTCAAACTCAAGTAACAAGTGATTTTACACGTGCACCATGAAGCTGTGGTTTTGTCTTTTCATCACCATGAACGGCTTACACTAGGGGTTTTCAACTTGCTCCCCATAGACAATCACTGTCTAACCTTACTCTACAAATCTAGGACTTAATTTTCTGCTAACAAATAAGGAGACCATGTATAGTAGCACTTCTTTACGGTGTAAACTCTAATTTAAAAGTCAATAGCCAGATAGCC
The DNA here is from genome assembly GCA_005239525.1 of Nicotiana knightiana. Taxonomy (NCBI): domain Eukaryota; kingdom Viridiplantae; phylum Streptophyta; class Magnoliopsida; order Solanales; family Solanaceae; genus Nicotiana; species Nicotiana knightiana. Next base: position 107,456 of record ML439301.1, read on the forward strand.
TAGTAGTGACAAAATGGTTAAAAAAAATAGTTATCCATCTATATTATTTATTAAAAATTAGGTTATATAATAAACTTTTTAAAAATGGGTCAAATAGGAATAAAAACCATATTATCCACTTAGAAAATGGATAACCAAGGGATAACTAGTGAGTTTAACTTTTTCGTAAAGCTTCGAATCGGAGGTTTCTCAAATTTGGGAGATTAAGAGCTTGTTTGGGCATAAGAATTTTTCACTTATTTTCGAAATCATCGTTTGTTCATAAAATTTTCAATTTTTACTTGAAGAAGATGCATTTCGGAAATTTTCGAAATTTTGAAAAACTTCAAAAAGTAATTTTTACAAAATTTCCACTCAAATCACCCACAAAACTTCAAAAACAACCCAAATATTATATTCATGTCCAGACACGACTCTAAATTTCAAATACCATTTTCATTTGAAAAAAAATTTCACCCTTTTTTCAAACTTTACAATTCTTATGTCCAAACGCCCGCTAAGAATTCTTCCAAAAGTGATCATATTCAAGAAGTCATGGTTGTCCATATTATCTGTTGGTTAACCCATTTTTTATCCGTATTAAATATAATTTATCCTTTTTGCATTACCGTTTTTGATTCGTCTATATCCTATCCGACCTGCCTATTTGCAACCCCTAGCTATAAGCACAGTGAACTCTTAGAATTTTCCAAGTACAAGAAGGATTTTGCTTTGATTTTTCTTGCTTGAGTATCTATGCTTCTTATTTTGAATCATTAAATTCACATAAATTTATACTTCATCTCCTTGCTTGCAATGAGTGTAATGGTCCAGACTCAATTGTCAAGGTGTTGTCCGCTCTGACCGAATCTTTTGGGCTTGATAATTTTGCTTCCTTGGGCTTTACCTTCAAAATGCGCCGCGACATTTTGTTGGGGTTTTTGCATCTATACCCGATTTTGGAGTCACAATTGAATCTATATTTACTTTGTAAAAAAGTTTGCAAGCGTACTCATTTTACGATCAACTTCAGACTTATTGGGTATAAAGTTTAAGAAAAAAATGTCTGTAGTGAAAAAATTACACTTTAAATGCACTTAAAGCCAAATATGTCTGAAGTACAACCAATGGTTTCATCCATTTAAGACTAATAAGTCTGAAGTGAAAATTTGTATTTCAGATGCACTTAAGCCAATTAGTCTGAAGTGAAAAATTGCACTTCAGATGCACTTAAGGCCAAAAGTCTGAAGTGCAACAAACGTTTTCATTCACTTAAGGCCAATAAGTCTGAAGTGAAAATTTACACTTCAGATGCACTTAAGGCCAATAAGTTTGAAGTGAAAAATTGCACTTCAGATGCACTTAAGGCCAAAAGGTCTGAAGTGCAACAAATGTTTTGTTACACTTAAGGCTAATAAGTCTGAAGTGCAACAAACGTTTTGGTCTTAAGTGCAACAAACGTTTTCATTCACTTAAGGCCAATAAATCTGAAGTAAAAATTACCAAAAAATAGAAATTTGTTCTTTGAATTATAACAATCCAATATACAATTTAATATCTAAATCTACTCCAAATGAGCTCAAATTTAAAACATAACCTCTAAATATCATCAGAAACAAACCTCAATCATCAATTTGTCAAAACAACAATAAATCTAATGCACCCATTTTGCAACTAAGAAAAATAAGAAGAAGAAACCCTAAGCAATAATAAAATATAAAGCGTCATAACAGCTTGCCATTGTAAAACATTATAAACTGCATTAAAATATATTCACAACCACCATATAAAATCGTTATTATCCGAAGAAGAAGGAGAAGAAGAAAACGAAGGAGGAGAAAGAGGCCTGAAATTATTCAAAAAGTAGATACAAGTTCAAACTTTTAAAAAAAGTAAGTATAGGTTAAATGGGGGCGACCAAATAGGACGTCCCGTGCAATTTTTACCACTTGAATACTAAACTGTTTAAGGCTTTTAGCTTTTCACTCAAAGTCCGATTTGGAATTTCCTAAGGCAAGCTTCACAGCGTTTCCCCAATTCGAATTCAATTGTTAGCGGCTGGTGGGCTGTTACACTCACCCGTCTTAAGATACTAGGGATAACTAACAAAGAACTAAAATTGTAGATTCAAAGGATAATTCAGCACAAGATCACAATATAATTTTGAAATCACCGTTGATCTCAAAATGACAAATGGTTTTGTGACGACAAATTACATCGGACACAAGCATGTACTCATACTCAAGAAAAATTTCAGCGTGTTATGTTGGACTTTTTTCCATCTTGATGAAATTATACATGTCTTGATCAACATTGTAATATACGTCTGCGAAATAATAATGAATTTGAATGATTATATTATGATGAAGTGGTAAAGTAGGGTTTTGATGGGGATATATAGTTTGCTTGAAATCTTTGCTATACAAACAATATACAGAATGAGTTTGCTGGAAATTATCCTCTTTCGTATGTTCCCAACCAAATATATATAATGTATATTTTTTTATTTGGTAACTAACATAATTTTATTAATTACCAAGAAATATTTACAATCTCATAGCTAAGCTCACACGGCTAGCTATCTCATCAAGTGACTAAAGGATATTACACAACTGTACTATTCCCAACTAAACTCATACATCTATCCATTAAAGAAATGACAAAAGGACGAAACAAACTATACAAACTGGAGACTATGCAGTTAGGTCCTGGATCCAGGTAGAACTCGTGCACTGTATATATAAGTTATCTCCTTCGCAATAATTTCCCAATGTCTACTTCTTTGTTCAAAAACGTTGAGATTCCTTTCAATCCAAATATGATACACAGCTTCTGCAAATACTATCTTGAACACTTGTGTTGAGATTTGGCTTTAGAGCATGTGATGATCCACTAGTTATGTTGCTGCCAATCTCAGGCTCTGAGGCATTGCGTTTGCAGCCATTGAAATGATTTGTTCCAAACATTTTTAGTGTACTCACACGTCATAAACAAGTGTGTTCTCTATTTTCCTCCTGCAGCTGGCAAAGTACACATTGAGTCCCCATTTACACAACCTTTTAGAAGTTAATAGCTTTTCATGCATCATGAGCCACATTGTGAATTTTGCTTTTGGTCACGCTGCATTGCTATACAGTAAGCTTTTTCATTCCACGCAAGTGTAATCACCAAACAGAATGACGTACATTTGTTTGATTAAGCTTTTCTTGTGTGGCTGCATATACTCACTACAATATTTTACGCCTTTAACCACACTCAAAAAGTGTTACCTAAGCTTTAGAAAGTGTAGACTTTGATCAAAGGATACCTTTTGACCTAAGGAAACGCTTTTCAAGGGGTGGCCTAAGCAAACGTAACCTTTGCCCTAAGGTAACACTTTTCAAGAGGCAAAGGCCACGGCTTACAATAGCCACGCTCTTTATGTCCTATAGCTAAGGGTGGCTAACGTCCCGGGCCAAACGGGCCAAGTGGGTCGTGCTAAGCTGGTCCGGGCTATGCGGCCTGGGTTATGCGGGCCCGGACTAAACGGTCCCGGGCCAAACGGACTATATATGTGGAACCGACCCCCTACGGGCCTAAGCCCACATTGGCCCGGGCTAAGAGGGCCGGGCCCGCGGGCCAAACGGGCCTAAACGGGTCCGGGCTATTTTTTTTTAATTATTTTTTTATGTAAGGCAATTTCTTGTAAATCTTGTATAAGTGTATTATATAAGTGTTATTCTAGAGTTAGAAAATTTTTGCTATGTAATTATATTATATTATCTAAGACAATTTGTTGTAAATTATATTATATAACTATTAGATATGTATTGTAATTCAAGTGTCAACACAAATATTCACGGAAATGCCTTATAAATTTTATTAATAACGACATTTAAAAAAATGACAATATCTTTCTTGGTCTTCCTCCCCCCAATGGAATGAGCACAACTAAGGTTGGGAAGAACTTCCGTTGGTGGTGGCGGAAAAGAAGCTTGTTCATCACCGCTTCCGGGCGAAACATTAGCAGCATCCTCCGCAAGTCCCGCTAGCATTTCTTCATAAGCTTCGTCTATATCTGGTTGTGATTCAGCAAGTCCAAAATTTCTTCTTTCCGAACGGATCCAATCTCTAAAGAGTACTGATTTTTCCAAGCTCTCCCTCATAGACGCTCTATGATCACCGATTTGAAGTCTTGCTTGACTGAAAGCGCTCTCCGATGCCACTATTGAAGCTTGAATATTTAAAATATCTCGAGTCATCCTTGAAAGAACCGGAAAGTATTTTTTTTGTCATTCCACCATTCCAAAATATTGAAGGTGTCGTCTGGATTCTCTTATTCAAGTCCCTGCGACAAATAAACTTGAAGCTCATTTAGTTGTGAACTATCACCAATATTATCACCTTGAGAACCCCTAAACCCCGTCCAAGAACTAAGTGATTTTAGCCCCGCAGATCTTTTAGGAATCTGCGAGTTAGACGAGGTAGGAATTGGAATATTTGGTCTAGCATGATCTAATGCTACTTGATAAGCATTATAAATTATTTGAGCATTTATTTTAATTGACTCTTTTTCATCTTTAAGTGTACCATATTCCTCAACTGAAAGAGGTAAAGCATTATAAATTTGACTATACCAATAGTGAGGACCTCCTAATTTCATGGTAGGGTTTAACATGGCTGCAATACCATAAATAGGGGGGATAGGGAAAAAATATTTTTTAAACTTAGTTTTCATATCATAAATAGCATTTTGGTAAACTACCCCCCCCTCTGAAAATTGAGTAAATAATTCTGCAAGTGCTGTAATATAAACTAAACAGTTAGAAATAGTAGTATAATATTGGCCAGATAATTCATTTGTAGCAACATGAAAATGTTCTAAAAAATCTAGAAGAATTTTAACATTAGCCCAATCTTGATTTGTAAGGTGACCATCATCATCATCATCATCATCACTAACACGGGCATTATACGTTGCCATTATTGGGTTTCTATATTCATATGCAACAACTAAACTTTCATACAAGTAATTCCACCTAGTCGGACAAGGTTTAGGAACCTTTCTTTCTCTAAGGCCAAATTCATCACATTTTTTATAATATTCTCTAACTCTACTTCTACTCTTTGAATAAAAAAGCCAATGAAGAGCGAATTTAACCTTTAAAATTTCAGCATTTAAAGTTTTCAAACCATCACCGACGATTAAATGGTAAATATGACAAATACATCTAACATGGAAAATATTACTAAATGCAGGACTTAGTGTAGTTGTAAGATAGCCTATAGCATTAGTGTTACTAGAAGCATTATCCATTGAAATTGCCATTATTTTATCTTTAATGCAAAAATATCTACAAATATCATGAACTGTCTTAGCAATAAACTTACCTGTGTGACTTGAAGTAATTATTCTATAAGCAATAATGCGCTTTTGCATTNATTTCTGTTTTATGTGAATGTTCTTGGTTAACCTGAAATTATGTAGGACAATTGGCAAATGCAAACAATTTGTTAAGCAGAGGAATATGATTGAAGGATCTATATGCGAAGCTTATCTTGCAAAGGAAACTTCTCATTTTTTCTCTTATTATTTTGAGAGTAAGGTGAGATGTGCTAGGAATAGGCCCAATAAGAACACGGTCGAATGTGTGAAGGATCCATTATATCCGCCTATGTCCATATTCAATCAACCAGACCGATGTTCTAAGGATGTTGGAAAGAGAAGTTTGAGTGATATGGAGTACAAGTCAGCTACACTTCATGTGTTACTAAATTGTCCCGAAGTTGTACCATTTCTCAAGTAAGTATTGATTTAGTAGTTATCAAAATATAAAATTTAATGTGATTACATCTCAATGCAACTACTAAAAATATTTGATGTGTCACAGTCACTTCGTTGGTCAATTTGGCCATGATGTTGTATATACGGGATTTAATACGTGGTTCAAACAATTTGTAAGTTTATCCTTATAATATTCTAATACTATGTAGGTAAACAATGTTTGGAAGTTATGCTAACTTATGAATTTTTTTAACAATATGTAGGTAAATGATCCAAATAATGGTGTAAATCAATTTTTGAAAGATATATCTTGGGGACCTGGGCTTCAGGTCACAACAATGTCTAAGTACGTTGTGAATGGTTATAAGTTTCATACAGAGGATTGCTCTAAGAATAAAAATAGCAACAACAGCGAGGTGTGGGTTCAAGGAGATGATAGCAACCAAGTTGGAGATATTGATTATTATGGTGTGCTCAAAGAAATAATTGAACTAGAATATGCAGGTTGGCCATATAAGAAATTGATACTCTTTAGATGCAAGTGGTTTGACCCACATCCAACAAGAGGTACAAGAGTACACAACCAATACAACATAATTGAGGTTAATTGTAACGACCCGACCGGTCATTTTGTGTTATCGGACCCCGTTCCCCTAAATAAAACTTCCCATATCGGCTAATTATGATTTATGACTTGCGGAGACTGGTGGTCTGGGATTCGGAGGTGTTTAGAGTGCTATAGGAACATTTGGTTCCTTAAGGTTGGCCTTTAAGGCCAAGTTTGATTTTGGTCAACATTTTGGTTAAACGACCTCGGAATCGAGTTTCGTCGATTCCGGTAGCTTCGTACGATGATTTCGGACCTGGGCGTATGTTCGGAATGGGTTTCTGATGACCCGGGAGCGTATCCGCGCCAATATTGAAATAAGAAGGTCCTTAAGTTCCTATTTTGGTTTGGGACGTGTTTTTGTGTTATCGAGGTCCGAACGGAATTTCGAGACCGGGAATAGTTCCGTTATGTCATTTATGACTTGCCTGCAAAATTTGGTGTCATTCCGAGTAGTATAGGTCGGTTCGGCGCGTTGTTAGCGAAGTCTAGAAAACTTAAAGTTCCTAAGTTTGGTTCTTGGGGTTTTGAGGTGTGATTTTGAGTTTTAGCATTGTTTTGGGTGTTCCGAAGGCTCGAGCGAGTTTGTATTATGATTTGGGACTTGTTGGTATATTTGGACTGGGGTTCGGGTGGGCCCAGGTGCCTCCCAGACACCACACAAGGCCAAAAACCTACTGAAATAGCTGTTGGTGCACCTGTTCTGGTGTGAATGCAGGTGCGGTTGACCAGTCGCAGGTGCGGGACCGCTCCTGCAGTCCCAGCCTAGCAGGAGTCCATCCTGTATTTCATGTTTCTATGCTCCAGAAATATCACGGTGATCCGTCTCATGTGTTGTATTTCAGCTCAGTCCAATCGTACAAGGATTTATATTATGTTAAGGAGCCGGTGGCTATTTTAGACATGCAGGTTCGAAAGCTAAGGTCAAAGAATATTGCTTCACTGAAGGTTCAGGGGAGGGGTCAGCCGGTTGAGGAGGCGACTTGGGAGACCGAGCATGATATGTTCAGTCGTTATCCTCATCTTTCCACCACTTCAGGTATGTCTCGATACTCTTTTGAGGATGAACGCTTATTTTAAGAGGGGGGGAGATGTAACGACCCGGCCGATCGTTTTTAGAGTACTAGCCTCGATCCCCTATTTACTTTTTTCCCTGTATCTTTTTCTGCTTATGTGACTTGCCGGGAGGTTTTGTTTTTGGTTTCAGAGTGATTTAGGGCACTTAGTCCCTAAAACAGAAGCTTAAGTTCTAGGATTTTGACCGTAGTGGAACTATGTGAAGACGACTCCGGAATGGAGTTTCGTCGGTTCCGTTAGCTCTGTTGGGTGATTTTGAACTTAGGAGTGTGGCCGGATTGTGTTTTGGAGGCATGTAACTGATGGCGAAAGTTGAATTTTTGGGAAGTTTGATCGAAAGAGGACTTTTTGATATCAGGGTGGGATTTTGATTCCGGAAGTTTGAGTAAGTCCACAATGTCAAATATCACTTGCGTGCAAAATTTGAGGTCAATCAGACGTGATTTGATAGGTTTTGGCATCAGTTGTATAAGTTTGAAGTTTCAAAGTTCATTAAGTTAGAATTGGAGGGTGATTCATGTTTCTTAGCATTGTTTGACGTGATTTAAGGGCTCGAATAAGTTTGTATGGTGTTATAGGAATTTTTGGTATGTTTGGTTGAAGTCCTGGGGGTCTCGGGTGGATTCAGATGATTAATAGATCAATTTGGACTTGTTGAAGTTGTAGAATTTCTGGTGTTTCCAGTTGCTGATTTCCTTTTACGTGTTCGCGAGGGGAGTTCCGCGTTCGCGAAGATGAACTGGAGACAGGAGAGGATTTGTGCTTCGTGTTCACGATGAAGGTCCCGCTTTTGCGAAGCTCTGAGGTAACAAGTCTACGCATTCGCGATGAGGGTCCCACGTTCGCATAGAGATAGCTGGTCAACTGAGTCTTCAGGCAATTTGCCTACGTGTTCGCGATCCCGCGTTCGCATAGGGTTGAGCTGAGTAAGCTTCACGTTCGCGATTAGGCCATCGTGTTTGCGAGAAAGAATTTTGGATTGAAGAAATTTTGTTCTTCCCGAATGCGAGGGTTCTTCCGCGTTCGCGAAGAAGGAATCACTAGGCATAATATAACATTTCAAAATCGAGGGTTTAGCCATTTTTAATATAACTTGAGATAGAGAGCTCGGATTTGGACAAAAATTTGAGGGATTTTCAGATGCATCGATTGGGCAATGATTCTTCACTTATTTTTGGTTATATTCCACTAATCTATCGTTAATCATCCTTTAATTTCGGATTTGTGTTGAGAAAATTCGGAAAAATGGGAAAAGTTCTTCAACCATCTTTGTGAGTTTTGATTGAGATTTTGACGTCGGATTTGAGTAATTTTGGTATGAGTGAACTTGTAGGTGAATGTGTGTTTGTATTTTGTGACTTTTACCCAATTCCGAGACATGGACCCGGGTCGACTTTTTGGGACGATTTTCGAAATTCTTGTTAAAGTCTTGATTTCATTAATTAGATTAATCTATTATAGTTGTATTTATGGTATGTAATTATTTTTGGCTAGATTTGGACCATTCGGAGTCGGGAGATCCCCCTGCATATTTACTTTTGGGACTACGAGGCGTTACCTCGGGAGATCCCCCTACACTTTTACTTTTGAGACGACGAGGCGGTACCTCAGGAGATCTCCTTGCATATTTACTTTTGAGACTACGAGACGGTATCTCGGGAGCTCCTTGTTGAGTATTTACTTTTGGGACTACGAGACGGTTTCTCGGGAGAACCCCTGCTATTTATCTCATTGTGTTGTATTGTTATTTCTCTGTGAATTCTTTCTGTTAAATTCTTAGTCTTTCTTCATGTTATTATATCTTCTGTTTTATTATTATATCCTAGTAAGGCCAGGACCTGACCTCGTCACTACTCGACTGAGGTTAGACTTGACACTTACTGGGTACCGTTGTGGTGTCAGCCTCTATATTAGTGAACAGTGAGATTGTGGAGACTTCAAGGTATATCTGCCCGCGTCCGCAGACCTCGGAGTCCCCCTCTATTCCCTCCTATGTCATTTAACTTTCCGTACCTTCTTAGACTCTGGTGTATAGAGATACTTAGTTCTTCTTCTATAGTTTGTAACTTATGACTACCGGATTTTGGGAAATGTTATTTATACTAGAGTGTTGGTTATTGTACATGCCGAGCGGCATCTTATCAGTTATTTAAGGATTAATTAGGTGCCCTTGTGTTAGGTGCGACTGTACGAGGTTTGGAAAATCGGAGGAAGTTAGACTTCATCTTTATAGGAAGGGGTTCATAGCGAATTACTTTGTGTGGACTAATCATTGAGAGGTCGATGGTAGCAATGGGAGATTTCATAACATGGTTGCGGGTGAAAGTAGTAGGTCGGTGGAGAATAGAAATCATGATTCTAGAATTCATGATATGGTTGCGGATGCTTTTGGGATGGAATTTGGGGGTGAGCCCAATGAAAATATTGAACAAACTCCTAATGATGACGCAAAACGTTCTTTTGAATTGTTAAAGGAAGCTAGTCGTCCATTAACAAAGGAAGTCCGCACTCTGAGCTGTCTTTTGTAGTTAGATTACTAAGTATAAAATCTGATTGGAATATTTCTCAAGTAGCCATGACTCTTTCATTGACCTTATGACTGAACTAGTTGACCCTGATATCAACTTACCTGGTGAATTTCTATAAGGCAAAGCGATTGGTTTCTAAGTTAGGACTTTCATCAATGAGAATTGATTGTTGTGAAGATGGTTGCATATTATATTATAAAGATGATGCAACTTTAAACAGTTGTAAATTTTGCGACAAGCCTCGTTTCAAGAGGCGTTCCAGCGGGAATATGGTCTCTACCAAGGATGCATTATTTTACCTCTTATAGCTAGGTTAAAGAGGTTATATGCTTCGATGAGTTCTGCTTCTCATATGAGATGGAACTTTGAAAATAGAAGACCACCTGGTGTTATGTGTCATCCTTCAGATGGAGAAGCTTGGAAGCACTTTGATAAGACATATCCAGATTTTGCTAGTGAACCAAGGAACATTCGATTAGGTCTGTGTGCGGATGGCTTCATGCCTTTTTCTGTATCTGCAACACCATATTCATGTTGACCTGTATTTCTTACACCTTATAATATACCACCCGAGTTGTGCATGACTAGTCCATATATATTCTTAAATTGTATTATCCCGGGTCCACGTAATCCGAAAAGTTTGATTGATATATATTTTCAACCTTTGATTGATGAGCTAAAACAATTGTGGTACGATGGTGTTGAAACATATGACATATCAACCAAGAAGAATTTCAATTTGCATACTAATTTAATGAGGACAATTAACGATTTTCCTGCGTATGGAATGTTGTCAGGGTGGATGACTGCTGGTAAGCTAGCTTGTCCTTACTGCATGGAAAATAGTAAAGCGTTCACTTTGAACATGGCCGAAAGCAATCATGGTTTGATTGTCATCGTCAATTCTTGCCTCCTGATCATGAGTTTAGAAGGATGAAAAATGCATTCAAAAAGAACAAAATGGAGTATGATTCTCCACCTCCGAGACTATCAGGTGAGGAAATTTGGGAGAGGGTCCAGAACTTCAGTAAAGTTACTGAAACTACACCTTATAGATTCCCCGGATACGACATTACTCATAATTTGACGAAACAAAGTATATTTTGGGAGTTGCCTTATTGGAAGGATAATCTTCTCCGTCACAACCTTGATGTCATGCATATTGAGAAGAATTATTTTGACAATTTGTTCAACACAGTGATGGATGTTAAAGGTAAGACAAAGGATAACCCGAAGGCTAGAATGGACTTACAAGAATATTGCAGGCGGCCTGAATTATACTTGCAGACAGAAAACAATGGTAAGATATTCAAGCCCAAAGCAAGTTACACATTCACTTTGGAAGAAAGACGGCAAATTTTACGAAATTGAATATGCGGGTTATGCGTCGTATCTTGGTAAAAAAGTTGATATGGAGGTGGGAAGTTGAACCATTTGAAAAGTCATGACTGTCATGTTTTCATGGAGACCTTAGTGCCTATTGTATTTTGTGGTTTGCCTGAAAGAATCTGGAAACCCATCACAGAGATTAGTTTATTTTTCAAAGACTTGTGTTCTTCCACATTAAGGGAAGAAAACCTACTCCGGATGGATCAGAACATTCGTGTAACATCTACTAAGATGGAAAAGATATTTCCATGTGGTTTTTTTGATGTGATGGAACACCTTCCAATCCACCTTGTACACGAGGCACGACTTGGAGGGCCTGTTCAATACAGATGGATGTATCCCTTTGAGAGGTAATATTATAAGTTTCATGTAATTTTCTGTTTTATGTGAATGTTTTTGCCTAACCTGAAATTATGTAGGACAATTGGCAAATGCAAACAATTTGTTAAGCAGAGGAATATGATTGAAGGATCTATATGCGAAGCTTATCTTGCAAAGGAAACTTCTCATTTTTGCTCTTATTATTTTGAGAGTAAAGTGAGATGTGCTAGGGATAGGCCCAATAGGAACATGGTCGAATGTGTGAATGATCCATTATATCCGCCTATGTCCATATTCGTCAACCAGGCCGATGTTCTAAGGATGTTAGAAAGTGAAGTTTGAGTGATATGGAGTACAAGTCAGCTACACTTCATGTGTTACTAAATTGTCCCAAAGTTGTACTATTTCTCAAGTAAGTATTGATTTGGTAGTTATCAAAATATAAAATTTAATGTGATTACATCTCAATGCAACTACTAAAAATATTTGATGTGTCACAGTCACTTCGTGGGTCAATTTGGCCATAATGGTGTATATACGGGATTTGATACGTGGTTTGAACAATTGTATGTTTATCCTTATAATATTCTAACACTATGTAGGTAAACAATGTTTGGAAGTTACGCTAACTTATGAATTTTTTTAACAATATGTAGGTAAATGATCCAAATAATGGTGTAAATCAACTTTTGAAAGATATATCTTGGGGACCTGGGCTTCAGGTCACAAAAATGTCTAAGTAAGTTTTGAATGGTTATAAGTTTATACAGAGGATTGCTCTAAAAATAAAAACAACAACAACAACAACAGGGTGTGGGTTCAAGGAGGTGATGGCAACCAAGTTAGAGATATTGATTATTATGGTGTGCTCAAAGAAATATTTGAACTAGAATATGCAGGTTGGCCATATAAGAAATTGATACTCTTTAGATTCAAGTGGTTTGACCCACATCCAACAAGAGGTACAAGAGTACACAACCAATACAACACAATTGAGGTTAATTGTAATGACCCGACCGGTCGTTTTGTGTTATCGGACCCTGTTCCCCTAAATGAAACTTCCGATAGCAGCTTATTATGATTTATGACTTGCGGGGACTGGTGGTCCGAGATTCGGAGGTGTTTAGAGTGATATAGGAACATTTGGTTCCTTAAGGTTGGCCTTTAAGGCCAAGTTTGATTTTGGTCAACATTTTGGTTAAACGACCTCGGAATCGAGTTTCGTCGGTTCCGGTAGCTTCGTACGATGATTTCGGACCTGGGCGTATGTTCGGAATGGGTTTCTGATGACTCGGGAGAGTATCCGCGCCAATATTGAAATAAGAAGGTCTTTAAGTTCCTATTTTGGTTTGGGACGTGTTTTTGTGTTATCGAGGTCCGAACAGAACTCCGAGACCGAGAATAGTTCTGTTATGTCATTTATGACTTGCTTGAAAAATTTGGTGTCATTCCGAGTAGTATAGGTCGGTTCGGCGCGCTGTTAGCGAAGTCTAGAAAACTTAAAGTTCCTAAGTTTTGTTCTTGGGATTTTGAGGTGTGATTTTGAGATTTAGCATTGTTTTGGGTGTTCCGAAGGCTCGAGCGAGTCCGTATTATGATTTCGGACTTGTTGGTATATTTGGACGGGGGCTCGAGTGGGCCCAGGTTCCTCCCGGACACCACACGAGGCCAAAAACTAGCTGAAATAGCTGTTGGTGCACCTGTTCTGGTGTGACCGCAGGTGCGGTTGACCAGTCGCAGGTGCGGGACCGCTCCTGCAGTCCCAACCTCGCAGGTGCGACCCCCAGTGGTCTGGCCAATTCTCGCAGGTGCGGACAAAGTTTCGCAGGAGCGGAGCCGCAGGTGCGGTCTCCACTTCGCAGGTGCGGGCCCAGGCTCCCCAGTCCATTTCCGCGGGTGAGCTTTTGCCCGCAGGTGCTAGACAGCAGGTGCGGTCCTCGAGCCGCAGGTGCGGAGCACTGTTCAGACAGTGTATTTTTATACACGTGTTTTAATCTATTTTTCTCATCTTCTTCTTCTTCCTTGGGGGGATTTCCACCATTTTAGAGGGGCAAACGACCTGTTTATTGAAGGTAAGTAAATTCTACACTAACATAGCTTCATGCATAGATTACTAGCTTAATTAACTACCTAAATTAGTGAAAAATCAAGAATTGGGTAGTAACCTAGGCTTTTGATAATTTGAGAATTTACCCGTGAATTTGCTATGAAATCAAGTAAAATCGTATATTAATGATCCTTAGGCTTTGGGTGAGTGTTTCCTTCGAGAATTATTGGAATCCGAGCATGCGGACCTGGGGTCGGATTTTAGATTTTCTTCAAGAATGGTGAATTTGGCTAAGTAATAGGATAATTCCATGCTTTGAATATAAATTAATGTATTTGTATAACTTTTGGCTAGTTTCTAGTCCTCGGGTGTCGAGTTCGGAGTTTCGGGCGCGTTCTCGGTCTGGGGAGTAAATTCGACGCAAGGTGAGTCTCCTTTCTAACCTTGTAAGGGGGAATTATCCCCCTAGGTGATTAAATGCTATGTGTGATAATTTGTGGGGGCTATATACGTACAAAGTGACGAGAGTCTGTACGTAGCGACTATTACTATTATGTCCGGGTAGTTAGGCCCACATCATGCCTTGTGTTTTTCTCTATATGAACTATAAGCTTAATGAATTAACGTTACATGTTGCTTATTTCCCCGAAGTTATGGAATTTGAGAAAAACATGTAAGAAATTGTTCACTTAAAAGTATTTTCTTTTAAAAGGAATAACGTGTGTGCATGTGACCGCTTCGCAATGTACATTCTGCAAGCGGAGTGTGATTTCCCCCACTCTTATGGGAACGGGCCATACGCCACGGCGGATTGAGAGATGCACTTTTGGTACGGGCCGTTCGATCCTCGGCAGTGCATAGAGAGAAGTGAGAGATGCAGTTTTGGTACGGACCGTACGATCCTCGGCAGTGCATAGACGTGAGTACTTTGTGTAGAGTTGCACTTTTGGTACGGGTCGTTCCATCCTCGGCAGTGCACAGACGTGACTATCTTATGACTCTGGCCGGTTTTCTTTACCCTGCATGCGTATGATTTATATGTTACTAAATTCATGGATATTGATCTGACAGATATTTGGGGAAAAGTGAAGTGGAATTGTTTTATTTATTCCCAGTATTCTTCCTGGATTTCAGTACCTTACATATATATACGTGTTGCTTCATTGTCTTTACATGCCTATCGTTTCTATTATATTCTGTTAAATTATACTGTTGGACCTTAGTGAGTGTCATGTCGACCTCTAGTCACTACCTCTTCGAGGTTAGGCGGGATACTCACTAGGTACATATATATTTATGTACTCATGTTGCACTTATGTACTTAGTTGTACAGGTTCCGAGGCTGGTGCTTCTGGTTATCCGACTGGAGCTTGACGTATATTCTGGACCTGACTCCACGATGAGCTGCCTCCCTTGGTGATTCTCAGCAGTATTATGGAGTTATCTTTTGTTTATTCTTGTCTACTTCTTTCAGACAGTAGTACAGTTTGTATCATCTTTCGTATATTTTACTAGTTCGCATGTTGACTTGTGACACTAGTTCCTGGCACACCCATAGTAGACTCTTTATTTTGGGACTGTATATATTGGTTCATGATCATTGTGGCTGTATTTACTTAAGTTGGTTAATGTTTCCGCTTTTATTTAAATGATCTAAGCTTAAAAATTTTGGGAATATGTGGGGTTGGTATGTCAAATAAGGATAATCTCGCTAGTAAACAACTGTTGGCTTGCCTGACTCCGGTGTTGGGTGCCATCACGACCTGTGTTGGATTTTGGTTCGTGACAACATGGTATCATAGCACTAGGTTCACGTAAGTCTCATGAGTCACGGGCAAACCCAGTAGAGTCTTGCGGATCGGTACGGAGACGTCTGTACTTATCTTCAGGAGGCTATAGGGTGTTAGGAAACCTCTCTTTGTTCTTATTCTATCGTGCAGTCGATGATTTACTAAATTCATTCTTCTATTCTCTCACAGATGGTGAGGACGCGTGCATCTGATGTTCCAGACCCGGGAAGGGCCGCTACCCCCGCTGTCTGAGGCCGCGACAGAGGCTAGGGGAGGGCACCGGCCCGTGGTAGGGGACGAGGGTGTCCCAGAGATATTTCGGTCCCGCCACCAGAGGACCCTATTATAGAGGATCAAGATGAGGTGCCTCCAGCAGATCCCACACTAGTAGACTTTATGACGGCGCCAGGCTTCCAGGCAATTATGGGCCGTATGATGAGATTTATGGGCACTATGTCCCAGGCTGGTTTATTTCCAGTAGATCATTCCACTTCTCAGGCGGGAGGGGGAGTCCAGACCCCTACTGCTCAGGCTGCAGGACAGACAGCAGCATTACATCATACCCCGGGTACACTGCCCGTGGGTGGGGTCCAGCCTGTTGCAGCAGCACCTGAGCCTAGACCAGCTGCGGACAGCGATCCGTAGAAGTTATTGGATAGATGGACCCAATTGCACCCTCCAGTCTTTGGGGGTGAGCGAGGCGAGGACGCCCAGGATTTTGTGGATAGGTTCAGGGATAGACTGCACAACATGAGGATAATAGAGCCCCATGGAAAAGAGTTCACTACCTTCCAGTTGGAGGGCAGAGCTCGTAGGTGGTGGCAGTCCTATATTCTCAGCAGGCCAGCAGATTCTCCTTCTGTCACTTGGGAGCAGTTCATGCAGATGTTTCTGGACATATATATCCCACCCTCTGAGAAGGAAGAGTTGTAGTATCAGTTTGAGCGGCTAGAGCAGGGGCAGATGTCAGTGACAGATTGTGAGGCCAGATTTTTAGAGTTGTTCCGCCATGCACTTATTATATTACCTACTGTTGCAGAGAGGGTGGGGATATTTGTGGCTGGGTTGCACCCAGGTATTAGGGCCACTATAGACCGAGAATTGGAGATGGTTATTCCTTATCAGCTGGTGGTAGAGATTGCTCGCAGGATCGAGGGGTATCGATCGAGGAGCAGGGAGTAGGGGCAGCAGGATAAGAGGGCTAGATTCTATGGAGATTTCGGAGGTGCCCCAGCTAGGGGCAGGGGTCAGTATAGCAGTGGTCAGCCCAGCAGGCCTTTATATTGCACCTCCACCACCTCCCCAAGGTGTTCCAGCGAGGCCTCATTTCAGCGCCATGCCAGAGCATTCCTACCATCCTCCAGCCATTCAGAGTTCACACAATGGTTATCCCAGTCATCCGAAACCCTCTGACCCCTATTTCAGTGTTATGCCAGAGGGCTCTCGTCGCCCTCCGGCCTTTCAGGGTTCTTCTTCGGGGCAGCAAACTATGCTACCTGGGAGTTGTTATGAGTGTGAAGAGCCAGGTCATATGAGGAGGTAGTGTCCCAGGTTTCAGGGTAAGGCCGTACAACAGGGTTATCAGCCGATGGGTCTGGCACCAACAGTCCGGCCACCTAGAGGTGGAGGACAGATCGGTAGGGGTTATCCTGGAGGTGGAGGCCACTCAGGGGGAGGTCAGGCAGCTCCTGTTCACTCCGGTGGAGCTCAGTCTTTCGGTACTCCAGCCAGATTCTATGCTATTCTGGCCAGATCAGATGCAGTGGCCTCAGACACCGTGATCACAGGTATTATTTCAGTATGTGGTAGAGAGGAATCGGTGTTATTTGATTCAGGATCCACTTATTCCTATGTTTCGGTCTTATTTGCTCATTTTTAGATGTCCCTCGTGAGTTCTTGGGTTCACCTATTTATGTGTCCACTCCCGTGGGCGATTCTATGGTTGTAGACCGGATTTGCCGGTCCTATGTGATTTCATTTTGCAGGTTTGAGACTCGAGCGGATCTCTTACTGATCGACATGGTTGATTTCGAGATTATTTTAGGCATGGATTGGCTATATCCTTATCATGCCTTGCTAGATTGCCATGCCAAGATAGTTACATTAGTCGTGCCCGAGTCGCCTAGGCTGGAGTGGAGAGGTTCCGCAGTTAGTACAGCTAGCCGGGTTATTTCATTCTTGAAGGCTCGACATATGGTCGAGAAGGGTTGTTTAGCCTATCTTGCTTATGTGCGGGAAACCACCGCCGAGTCTCCGACGGTTGATTCAGTGCTAGTGGTTCGAGAGTTTGCGGATGTATTTCCTTCGGATCTTCCGGTTACGGTCTTCGGACCGTGATTTGTAGGCACTACTTGTATGGAGTGTCCTGTGAGGTTTATACAGACCACCGTAGCTTGCAGCACTTGTTCAAGCAGAAGGATCTTAATTTGAGGCAGCGCAGATGGCTTGAGTTGTTGAAGGATTATTATATCACCATTCTTTATCACCTGGGCAAGGCAAATGTGGTAGCAGATGCTTTGAGCAGGAAGGCGGAGAGTATGGGTAACTTGGCCTATATTGCAGCAAAGAAGATACCTCTAGCCTTGGACATTCAGTCCTTGGCCAATCGCCTGGTGAGATTAGACCTTTCAGAGCCTCGTCGAGTTTTGGCACATGTGGTTGCTCAGTCTTCGTTATTGGGGGAGATTAAGGCCCGACAATTCTATGATCCGTGCTTAGCAAAGCTTTGGGAAATAGTGGTTCAGGGTAGGGCCAAGGAGGCTACTATTGGCGAGGATGGTGTTCTGAGACTTCAGGGCCGCTTATGTGTTCCTAATGTTGATGGCCTGAGGGAGAGGATTCTAGAGGAGGCACACAGTTCTCGGTATTCTGTTCACCCTGGTGCTACGAAGATGTATCGTGACTTGAAGCAGCATTACTGGTGGAGGCGGATGAAGAAGGACATTGTGGAGTATGTGACTAGGTGTCTTAATTGCCAGCAGGTGAAGTATGAGCACTAGAGGCCAGGAGGCCTACTTAAGCAGATGTCCATTCTTGAGTGGAAATTGGAGCGCATCACTATGGACTTCGTGGTTGGATTGCCTCGGACCTTGCGGAAGGTTGACGCGGT
>ML439302.1:241-10361 GCA_005239525.1 Nicotiana knightiana
TATTTGCATCCGTTTAGCCCCGTTTCCATTTCCAATTCACCTACACATAAAATAAACCCCATTAGGCACATACGACGTGTATTTTATCATTAAAGCTCATAAAATGCAAGGTATATAATGCTTAAAATCATTAATTCTAGCCACGTATCACTTCTCCATGGTCGATCCTTAATTTTTAGCTTTTCAAGTACGTAAAACAGAGATTCGGGAAGATTCACAAATTTTCGTGTTCTATAGCCCATACCATCTGCATAAATACGGGCCACCGACCCTAAATCTCCTACAATTTTGCCGGCCCATAGAAAATCATGGCATTTTACGGCAATAAAAAATAAATTTAGGGCGATTTCCATATTTTCGTGTGCTATAGACCACGTCATCTACATGAATTCGGGCAATCGGCCTCGAATCTACTAAAATTTTGTGGGCCAATAAAAATAACCTAATGAACAATAGTCATTCGTTCACCACAACGGTTCCTCATTTTTTGTGTTTTAGGACCACAAAATAGGAATCCAGGACGATTCTCAGATTTTCGTGTGCTATAGCCCATGCCATCTTTATTAATTCAAGCGACCAGCCCTGAAGAACCTAAATTTTGCAAGCCCATAAAAAATGACCTAATGAACAATAGTCATCGCTTTTTCTTGACTGTTCCTCATTTTGGAATTTTAGGGTCATAAAATAGGAATTTAGGATTATTCCCTGATTTTCGTGTGTTATAGCGTATGCCTTCTACATGAATTCAGTCGTACGGCCTCGAACTCCTACAATTTTGCCGGTCCATCAAAACCGACCTCATGAACAATAGTCATCGCTTCTCCATGGCCGTTCCTCATGTTTTTGTATTTTAGGGCCATGAAATAGGAGTTCAGGACGATTTCCAGATTTTCGTATGCTATAGCCCACACCATCTTCATGAATTCGGGCGACCGGCCCCGAATCTCCAAAATTTTTGTGGGCCCATAAAAATGAACTAATGAAAAATATTCATCGCTTTGTCGTGACCGTTACTCATTTTTTGGAATTTTAGAGTATAAAACAACAATTTAGAATGATTCCAAAAATATCGTGTTATAAGGCCTACGCCATCTACATGAATTCAGCTATCCGGCCCAGAATCTCCTAAAACTTTGCAGGTTCATCAAAAACTACCTCATGATCAATAATCGTCGCTTCTCCATTGTTATTCCTATTTTTTTGGTATTTTATGGTCATAAACAGTAATTAAGGACTATTCCTAAATTTTCCTGTGCTATAACCCACGTCATATGCATTAATTCGGTCGATCGACCCCGAATCTCCCAAAATTTTACAGGCCCATAAAAATAACTTAATTAGTAATAGTCATCTTTCGCCATGGACATTCCTCATTTCTGGTTTTTTAGGACTATAAAATAGGAATTCAGGATGATTCCATGATTTTTGTGTGATATAGCCCATGCCGTGCTCATAAATTCGGGCGACCGACTAACTGCGGACCTCCTAAAATTTTGTGGGCCTATAAATAATGACCTAATGAGCAACAATCATTGCTTCTCCATAGAGGTTCCTTGTGTTTAGGCATTTCAGGGCCATAAAAAAGGAATTCAGGACAATTCCCATATTTGCGCGTGTTATAGGCCATGCCATCTGCATTTATTCAGGCGACTAGCTCCAAATCTCCTAAAATTTTGGCGGTTAAAAAAAATGACCTAATGAATAATAGTCATTGCTTTTCCATGTTCCTTCCTCATTTTTTTGGAATTTAAGGCCCATAAAATAGGAATTCAAGATGATTCCCAGATTTTCGTATATTATAACTCACGTCATCTGCATGACTTAAGGTGACCGGCCCCGAATCTTATAAATTTTGCGGGCCCGTCAAAAATAACATAATGAATAATAGCCATCGCTTTTCCATGATTGTTCCTCATATTTTGGTGTTGTAGGGATGCAAAATAAGAATTCAGGATGATTCCCAGATTTTCGTGTGTTAGAGTTCACGCCATCTGCATGAATTCTGGTAGCGGGCCCTGAATCTCCTGAAATGTTAGGGGCCATAAAAAACAACCTATTGAACCATAGTCATCACTTCTCCATTATAATTCCTCATTTTTGGTGTTTTAGGGCTATAAATGGGAATTTAGGATGGTTCTTAGATTTTCATGCCCACGCCATCTTCGTGAATTCGAGCGACCAACCCTGAATCACCTAATATGTTTTGGACCTATCAAAAATGACTTAATGAACAATTGTAAATGTTTTTCCATTATTGTTCCTCGTTTTTGGTATTTTAGGGTCATAAAATAGGAATTCAGGATGATTCCAAGATTTTCGTATATTATAGCGCACGCCATCTACATGAATTCAGGTGTCCGATCTCGAATCTTCTATTATTTTTCGGGTCCGTAAAAATTACCTAATGAAAATTAATAAGTACTTCGCCATGGTTGTTCCTCGTTTTTAGCATTTTAGGGCCGAAAACAGGAATTCGGGAGGACTCCCAGATTTTCATATGTTATATCCCATGCCATCTACATGAATTCGGGCGGCCGACCTGAATTTTCTAAACATATTCAGGCCCATAAAAAAAACTAATGAATAATAGTCATTTCTTCACCATGATCGTTCCCCATTTTTGATATTTCAGGGCCATAAAATAGTAATTCAGGACGATTCTCAGATTCTCGTGTGCTATAGCCCATGCCATTTGCATGAATTCTGGCGACCGAGCCCAAATTTCCTAAAATTATGCGGGCCCATAAAAAAACAAATGAACAATAGTTATCACTTCTCCATGGTTGTTTCTTAATTTTTGGCGTTTTAGGGCCGTAAAACACGAACTTACGACGATTCACACATTTTCGGGTGCTTTAGCCCACGCCATCTGCATAAATTCGGGCAACCGTCTCAAATCTTCTAAAATATTGTTGGCCCATAAAATATGACCTAATGAACAATAATAATCGATTTCACCGTGATTGTTCCTCTTTTTTGGTGTTTGAGGTCTGTAAAATAAGAATGCAGGATGATTCCCAGATTGTCGTGTGTTCTATAGCCCACGCCATCTTCATGAATTCGTGCGACGGCCCCTAATCTCCTACAATGTTGTGTCAGCATAAAAATGACCTAATGAACAATAGTCATTGTTTTTCCATGCATGTCCCTCATTTTTTGGCGTTTTAGGGTCATAAAACAAGAATTCAGGTTGATTCCCATATTTTTGTGTGTTATACCCATGCCATCTGTATGAATTTGTAACGACCCGGTTGGTCGTTTTGAGAGTTAGATCCCCGATCCCCTAATAACTACTCTGCCCATATATACTTTCTATTTTTGTAACATGCCGGGTGGGAGTTTTGGAGTGTTTTGGGACACTTAGTCCATAAATGAGAGCTTAAGTCTTAGAATTTGGACCGTATTCGGAACCGTGTGAAGACGGTTCCGGAATAGAATTTCGTCGATTCCATTAGCTTCATTGGGTGATTTTGGGCTTAGTCATAAAGATCAGGTGCCTTCATGAAACCTTTCGGAGGGGTAAATTGGGTCGTGACAAGTTGGTATCAGAGCTCTAGTTCATATGAGTCGCGTGTCACAAGCCGGTTTATTAAAGTCTCGCAGAGCGGTACGGAGAAATCTGTACCTATCTTCGGGAGATTATGTAACTGTTAAGAACAATCATAATTCTTTGATTCCCTTATCGTGCGAGTTATTGACATCAAAAATTTCTAAAATTTCTATTATATTCTTTCTCAGAGATGGTGAGGACCCGTACTGGGAGGACCGACGATCAGTAAACCGAGCCTCCTTCTAGAGCCGCCAGAGGCCGGGGTCAGGGTAGAGGATGACCACGCGGAGCAACCCGTGCACCTACAAGAGCAGCGATAGAGGATCCCCCAGCAACTTCAGTTGGAGAGCCGGCACCCGGCTCCAGGAGACCTTGGCTCAGTTCATGAGCATGTTCAGCACTTTGGCTCAAGATGGGATGATTACGATAGCTCCTACCACATCCCAGGTCGGGGGAGGGGCACAAACTCCCGCAGCCCGCACCCCTGAGCAGATGGTCTAGGTTGATCAGGACCTAGAGTTTATTCCTATGGCCCTAGTGGCTTCAGTTCAGCATGAGACTAGGGTAGCTGCTTCTGAGGCAGAGCAGCTCAGCTTGAGAGGTACATGAAGTACCATCCACCTACTTTCCGCCGACTAGGTGGGCTTTCTTGAGGAGTTTCATCGTATTCTCCACACTATGGGTATTGTGGAGACGAGTGGGGTTTCCTTCACCGCTCTCCAGCTGAGGGGAGCGACATATCAGTGGTGGTGTGCCTATGAGATGAGTAGTCCGGATGAGGCAGCCTCACTCACTTGGACTCAGTTTTTAGATATGTTCTTGTGTGAGTATGTCCCTCAGAGCCTCAGGGATGCTTGGCGTGCAGAGTTTGAACTGCTGCCCCATGGTGCTATGACTATGTCGGAGTATGCAGTTTGTTTTAGTGAGTTAGCTCGACATGCACCATCCTTGCTTGCTACTGTCAGAGAGAGGGTTCGTTGCTTCATTGAGAGGCTCCACCCTAGTATTCAGACCAGTATGGCCAGGGAGTTAGAGATGGATATTACTTATCAGCAGGCCGTGAGTATTGCCAGGAGATTTGAGGGCATGTTTTTCTGGGACAGGGAGAAGAGAGAGGCCGAGAGGTCTCGAGAGACTGGTAATTATTCAGGAGCTCATGCACCAGCAGCACGCCATGGTAGGGGTTTTGTGAGTCGCCCTGTTCTTTCAGCTCTTCCAGCAGCCAACAATGTTCCAGCTCCACCTAGACCTCAGGAGCCTTATTACGCACCGCCAGTATGTAGTGTGCCTTCTCCTCGAGGTGCTATTACCGGCCAGTCCAGCAGGTCAGGTCCGAGTATGTCTTAGCCAAACGCGTCCTCCGATGGTTTTTTTAGTGTCGTGATACTCGTCACATGGTTAGGGATTGACCCAGAGCTAGGAGGGGTGCACCTTCATAGACTTATCAGCCCCCACATGCTCCACCGGGTCCTCCGGCCATTCTTCCAGCCCCAGCTGCCGCTCCACCTACTCATGCAGCTCGAGGTGGAGGTCGGGGTGGCCCTAGAGGGGTAGGCCAGGCCAGGTACTATGCCATTCAAGCCCTTTCAGAGGCCGTTGCTTCAAATTCAGTCATCACAGGTATTGTCCATGTCTGTCATAGGGATGCATCAATATTATTTGACTTAGGCTCTACGTATTCATATGTGTCTTCTTATTTTTCTCCACATTTGGGGGTATCTCGAGATTATTTGAGTTCCCATGTTTATGTATCTACTCCCGTGGGATATTCTCTTGCTATGGACCACGTATATCGATCGTGTTTGATTACTCTTAGTGGTTTTGTGACCAGAGCTGATTTGTTATTACTCAGTATGGTAGATCTTGATGTTATCTTGAGCATGGATTTATTGTCGCGTAATTATGCTATTCTTGATTGGCACGCTAAGATGTGATGCTCGCTATGCTAGGCTTACCACGATTAGAGTGGAGAGGTATCTTAGAGTATACTCCATGCAGGGTCATTTCATTTCTTAGGGCTCATCGAATGGTTGAGAAGGGGTGTGATGCGTATTTGGCCTATGAGAGACATATCAGTATTGATACCCCTATAGTTGAGTCAGTTTCAGTAGTGAGGGACTTCCCTGACATGTTTCCAACTGATCTTCCGGCATGTCGCCCAATAGAGATGTTTATTTTGTCATGTATTTGTTGCCGGGCACTCAGCCCATATCTATTCCTCCTTATCGTATGGCTCCTCCTGAGTTAAAGGAGTTAAAGTAGCAGTTGCAGGAGTTGCTTGATAAAGGTTTCATTAGGCTCAGTGTATCACCTTGGGGTGCTCCGATCTTGTTTGTGAAGAAAAATGATGGTTCTATGTGTATGTGTATTGACTATCGGCAGTTGAACAAGGTTACAATGAATAATAGGTATCCCTTGCTTTACATCGATGATTTATTTGATCAGTTATAGGGTGCTAGGGTGTTTTCCAAGATTGACTTGCATTCTGGCTATCATCAGTTGAAGATCCGGGATTCGGATATCCCGAAGTCTACTTTGAGGACCAGATATGGTCATTATGAGTTTCTTGTCATGTCATTTGGACTGACCAATTGCCCAACAGCCTTTATGCATTTGATGCACAGTGTGTTACGACCTTATCTCGATTCTTTCATCATTGTGTTTATTGACGACATTCTGGTATATTCCAGGTCTCGGGAAGATCATGAGCAGCACCTGAGGACCGTGCTTCAGACTTTGAGAGAGAAGAGGTTATATGCAAAGTTTTATAAGTGTGAATTCTGGCTTGATTCAGTGGCATTTTTGGTCCACGTAGTGTCTTGTGATGGGATCAAGGTAAATCCGAATAAGGTGTAGGTAGTGCAGAGTTGGCCTAGACCATCATCAGCTACGGAGATCCGCAGTTTACTTGGTTTGGCGATATACTACCGTCGCTTTGTAGAGGGGTTTTCATATATTTCAGCACCTATGACCAGGCTGACCCAGAAGGGTGCTCCATTCAGGTGGACCGAGGAGTGTGAGGAAATCTTTCAGAAGCTCAAGACAGCTTTGACTAAAGCCTCAATATTAGTATTGCCTATAGGTTCGGGATCTTACACTGTCTATTGTGATGCCTCGAGGATTGTCCTTGGAGAGGTGTTGATGCAGGACGGTAGGGTGATTGCCTACGCGTCTAGACAGTTGAAGGTGTATGAGAAGAATTATCATGTCCATGATCTTGAGTTAGCAGCTATTGTTCATGCCTTGAAAATCTAGGGTCATTATTTGTACGGGGTTCATTGTGAGATCTACACTGATCACCGGAGTTTGCAGCACTTGTTCAAGCAAAAAGACCTTAATTTGCGTCAGTAGAGGTAGTTGGATCTACTTAAAGGCTATGATATCACTATATTGTACCACCCGGTGAAGGCCAAAATAGTGACTGAGATGGGGGAATTTGGCATATCTTCCGGCAGCCGAGAGGCCCTTAGCCTTGGATGTTCAGGTCGTAGCCAGTCAGTTCGTGAGATTGGATATTTCAGAACCGAGCCGAGTATTGGCTTGTTTGGTCTCTCGGTCTTCTCTTTATGGCTGTATCAGGGAGCGCCAGTATGATGATCCCCATCTTCTAGTTCTTCAGGACAGGGTTGGACGAGGTTATGTTAGATATGTGACTATTAGTGAGGATGGCGGGATGAGGATGTAGGGCCGGATATGTGTGCCCAATGTAGATGGGCTTCGATAGTTGATTCTGGAGGAGGCTCACAGCTTGTGGTATTCCATCCATCTGGGTGCCGCGAAGATGTACCAGGATTTGAGACAGCACTATTGGTGGAGGAGGATGAAGAAGGATATCGTCAGGTTTGTAGCCAAGTGTCTCAACTGTCAGCATGTTAAATATGGGCATTAGAGACCGGGCGGCTTACTTCATAGGTTAGAGATCCCAGAGTGGAAGTGGGAGGGGATCACCATGGACTTTGTAGTTGGACTTCCATAGACTTTGAGAAGGTTCGATATTATTTGGGTGATCGTGGATCGGTTGACCAAGTCAGCTTATTTCATCCCAGTGTTGACTACTTATTCTTCAAAGAGATTGACTGAGATTTATATCAGAAAGATTGTCTGCGTTCATGGTATCCCAGTATCTATCATTTCAAACAAAGGAACACATTTCACATCACAGTTCTAGAGAGCCGTACAGGAGGAGATGTGTACTAGGGTGGAGTTGAGCATAACCTTTAACCCTCAGACGGACAGGCAGTCCGAGCGCACGATTCAGATTCTTGAGGATATGCTTCGTGCTTCTGTGATGGAGTTCGGAGGGTCATGAGACCAGTTCTTTCCACTTGTAGAGTTTTACAACAATAGTTACCAGTCCAGCATTCAGATGGCACTGTATGAGGCTTTTTATTGTAGGAGGTGTCGGTCCCCAGTGGATTGGTTTGAGCCGGGCGAGGCCCGATTGTTGGGTACAGTTTTGGTATAGGATGCCGTGGATAAGGTGAAAGTTATTCAGGATAAACTTCGCATAGCCCAGTTAAGACATAATAGTTATGCGGATCGGAAGGTTCGTGATTTGGAATTTATGGTTGGAGAGCAGGTCTTTCTTCGAGTATCGCCTATGAAGGGCATCATGAGATTCGGCAAAAAGGGCAAGCTGAGCCCGAGGTTCACTAGTCCGTTTGAGGTATTGCGGCGCGTTATGGAGATTGCTTATGAGCTTGCCTTACCTCCCAGCCTAGCAGGAGTTCATCTGGTATCCCACATCTTTATGCTCCGGAAGTATCACATTGATCCAACTCATGTATTTAATTTCATCTCAGTCCAGTTAAACAAGGAACTATATTATGTTGAGGAGCCAGTAGCTATTTTGGATAGGCATGTCAGAAAGCTCAGGTAAAAGAATATTGCTTCAGTAAAGGTCCAGTGAAGGGGTCAGTCGGTCGAGGAGGTGACTTGGGAGACTGAGCAGGATATGTGCAGTTGTTACCCTCATCTTTACACAGCTTCAGGTATGTGTTTATACTCGTTCGAGGACAAATGATTATTTTAGGAGCGGGAGGATATAATGACCCGACCGGTCGCTTTGAGAGTTAGAGCCCCGATCCCCTAATAACTACTTTCTGCATATTTACTTTCTATTTATGTGACTTGCTGGGATGATTTTTTGGGAGTTTCGGAGTGTTTTGGGACACTTATTCCTTAAATGGGAGCTTAAGTCTTAAAATTTGGACCATAGTCGGAATAGTGTGAAGACGATTCCGAAACGGAATTCCATTGATTCCGTTAGCTCCATTGGGTGATTTTGGACCGAAGAGCGCACCCGGAATGTATTTTGGAGGTCCGTAGTAGAATTAGGCTTGAATAGAAAAAGTTGGACTTTTGGCGATTTTGGTCAGCAGTGGAAAGTTTGATATCGAGACCGAAATGGAATTTCAGAAGTGGTTGTAGGTTCCTAGTGTCATTTGTGACCTGTGTGTTAAATTTGAATTCATTCGGACGAGGTTTGTTATGTTTCAGCGTTGTTTATAGAATTTGGAAAATTCAAAGTTCCTTAGGCTTGAATCCGTGCTCAATTCATGTTTTTGATGTTGTTCGATGTGGTTTGAAGGCTCAACTAAGTTCGTATGGTGTTATAGGAATTGGTGGTATGTTTGCTTAAGGTCTCGGGGGACCTCAAGTGTATTTCAGATGCTTAATGAATGAATTTTTAGACCTAGGCCATTGTTGTAGTTTTTCTAGTGTCTGGTGTTTTACACCTACGGAGTGGGAACCGCAGGTGAGGAGTCACACGTGTGGTATGGAAGCGCACATGCGATAATTGGGAGTTTGTCCAGGGGTCGCAAGTGCGAGGAGGTTCCGCATCTGCGACGCCCACAGATGCGCAGAACGCTTGCAGGCGCGGTTGAGGACTCGCAGGTGCGGACTAAGCTCTGCATGCGCGCAGGTGCGACCGCATTTCTGCAGATGCGGACCTATCCCTTTTAGTGAATTCCGCACCCGCGATGGATTTTCCGCAGGTGCGGAGCCGCAGGTGCGAAGACCGCTGGGCAGAAAAAGGGTTGAAATCGAGGGTTAGTTCAATTTCACTCCATTTTTTATTTTGAGCTCGTGAAAAGGCGATTTTTTGAGGAATTTTCAAAGGAATCTTGTGGGTAATGATTTCTTACTCGAATTTTGTTTTATTGCATTAATATATTGTAGTTTTCCTCATTTAATCAAGGGAATTGGGTGTAAAATTTAGGGAAATGGGGGGAAAGCTCCCCAATCGAATTTCTGAGTTTTGATCGAGTTTTAGACATCATATTTAGATAATTTTTCAACGAGTAATCTCGTGAGTGAATGGGTTTTTTAAAATGGTAACCTTTACACGATTCTGAGTCGTGGGCCCGTGCAGACGTTTTGGGCGTTTTTCCTATTTTCTTGCCTTTGCTGCGAATTCATTAGCTAAAATAGTTACATGTAATATTATTTACATTATGCAATTGGTTTTATAAGATTGGGCCATTAGGAGTTGGATACTCGTGGCAAGAGCGTGGTTTCGGATTGAGTTGATCCGGTCGAGGTAAGTGGCTTGCCTAACCTTGTGGG
>ML439306.1:0-35212 GCA_005239525.1 Nicotiana knightiana
GTATCAAGGTTGATCCTCAGAAGGTTGAGGCAGTTCAGAGTTGGTCGCGTCCTACTTCAGCTATAGATATCAGGAGCTTTTTGGGCCTAGCAGGCTATTATCGTCGATTTGTGGAGGGGTTCTCTTCTATTGCAGCTCCATTTACTAGATTGACTCAGAAGAATGCCCCTTTCAGATGGTCCGACGAGTGTGAGGCGAGCTTTCAGAAGCTCAAGTCAGCATTGACCTCAGCACCAGTTCTGGTATTACCTTCCGGTTTAGGGATGTACACAGTGTATTGTGACGCTTCACGCGTTGGTTTGGGATGTGTGTTGATGCAGGAAGGGAGAGTTATTGCTTATGCTTCACGCCAGCTGAAGGTTCATGAGAAGAATTACCCTGTGCACGATTTGGAGTTGGTGGCGATTGTTCATGCTCTTAAGATTTGGAGGCACTACTTATATGGAGTGTCCTGTGAGGTTTATACAGACCACCGTAGCTTGCAGCACTTTTTCAAGTAAAGGGATCTTAATTTGAGGCAGCGCAGATGGCTTGAGTTGTTGAAGGATTATGATATCACCATTCTTTATCATCCGGGCAAGGCAAATGTGGTAGCAGATGCTTTGAGCAGGAAGGCAGAGAGTATGGGTAGCTTGGCTTATATTTCCGCAGGGGAGAGACCTCTAGCCTTGGACATTCAGTCCTTGGCCAATCGCCTGGTGAGATTAGACCTTTCAGAGACTCGTCGAGTTTTAGCACATGTGGTTGCTCAGTCTTCGTTATTGGGGAGATTAAGGTCCCGCAGCTCTATGATCCGTACTTAGTAGAGCTTCAGGAGACACTGGTTCAGGGTAGGGCCAAGGAGGTTACTATTGGCGAGGATGGTGTTTTGAGACTTCAGGGCCGCTTGTGTGTTCCTAATATTGATGGCCTGAGGGAGAGGATTCTAGAGGAGGCAAAAGGTTCTCGGTATTCTGTTTATCCTGGTGCTACAAAGGTGTATCGTGATTAAAAGCAGCATTACTGGTGGAGGCAGGTGAAGAAGGACATTGTGGGGTATGTGGCTAGGTGTCTTAATTGCCAGCAGGTTAAGTATGAACACCAGAGGCCAGGAGGCCTACTTCAGCAGATGCCCATTCCTGAGTGGAAATGGGAGCGCATCACTATGAACTTCATGGTTGGGTTGCCTCGGACCTTGCGGAAGGTCGACGCGGTTTGGGTCATTGTGGATAGATTGACCAAATCGGCACATTTCATTCCAGTGGCTACTACATATACTTCTGAGAGGTTGGCATAGATTTACATTCGGGAGATAGTCCGGTTGCACGGTGTGCCGGTGTCCATTATATCAGATCGAGGTCCTCAGTTCACCTCGCATTTCTGGAGAGCATTGCATAGTGAGATGGGTACCCAGATAGACCTTAGAACAAAATTTCACCCTCAGACTGATGGTCAGTCGGAGCGTACAGTTCAGATATTAGAGGACATGCTCAGGGCATGTGTGATTGACTTCGGAGGTCAGTGGGACAAGTTCTTGCCTTTGGCCGAGTTTGCCTACNGGCGAGGCTAAGTTATATGGCACCGACCTGGTGAGGGATGCTTTGGAGAAAGTGAAGTTGATTCAGGAGAGGCTCCGCACAGCACAGTCCAGACAGAAGAGTTACCCATGTCAGAGGGCGCGTGATTATCATTTATGGAGGGAGATAGGGTCATGTTGAAAGTCTCTCCTATGAAGGGTATTATGAGGTTTGGGAAGAAGGGCAAGCTAAGCCTGAGGATTATAGGTCCCTTTGAGGTGTTGAGGCGAGTTGGGGAGGTTGCTTATGAGCTAGCCTTGTCTCCTAGTTTATCAGGAGCTCATCCAGTTTTTCATGTATCCATGCTCCGGAGTATCACGCCGACATCTCTCACGTGGTTGATTTCATCACCATTCAGTTGGATGAGAGGTTGGGCTACGAGGATGAGCCAGTTGCTATTATTGATAGACAAGACCTCCAGTTGAGGTCCCAGAGATTTTTTGCCGTAAAGGTCCAGTGGAAGGGCCAACCAGTTGAGGAGGCGACCTGGGAGTCCGAGGAGGACATACGGAGCAGATATCCACACCTATTCAGCACTTCAGGTATGATTCTAGACCCTTTCGAGGATGAATATTTGTTTAAGAGTTGGAGAATGTAACGACCCGACCAGTCGTTTTGCATTATCGGACCCCGTTCCCCTAAATGAAACTTCCCATAGCGGCTTATCATGATTTATGACTTGCGGGGACTTGTGTTCTGGGATTCGAAAGTGTTTAGAGTGCTATAGGAACACTTGGTTCCTTAAGGTTGGCCTTTAAGGCCAAGTTTGACTTTGGTCAACATTTTTAGTAAACGACCTCGGAATCGAGTTTCGACGATTCCGGTAGCTTCGTATGATGATTTTGGACTCGGGCGTATGTTCGGAATGGGTTTCTGATGACCCGGGAGCGTTTCGGCGCCCAATATTGAAATAAGAAGTTCCTTAAGTTTCCTATTGTTGTTGGGGCATGTTTTTGTATTATCGAGGTCCGAACGGAATTCCGAGACCGCGAATAGTTCTGTTATGTCATTTATGACTTGCCTGCAAAATTTGGTGTCATTCCGAGTAGTATAGGTCAGTTCGGCGCGGTGTTAGCGAAGTCAAGAAAACATAAAGTTCCTAAGTTTGGTTCTAGGGGTTTTGAGGTGTGATTTTGAGTTTTAGTGTTGTTTTGGGTGTTCTGAAGGCTCCCGAGTCTGTTTTATGATTTGCGACTTGTTGGTATATTTGTACGGGGGCTCAGGTGGGCCCAGGTTCCTCCCGCACACCACACGAGGTCAAAAACCAGCTGAAATAGCTGCTGGTGCACCTGTTCTGGTGTTGACCGCAAGTGCGGTTGCTCAGTCGTAGGTGCGGGACCGCTCCTGCGGTCCTAGCCTCGCAGGTGTGACCCTCAGCAGGCAGTCCATTTCTCGCAGGTGCGGACAAAGTTTTGCAGGTGCGGTCTCCACTCCGCAGGTGCGGGCCCAGGCTTCCTCGTCCATTTTCGCAGGTGCGAGCCTTTGCTCGCAGGTGCGAGACCGCAGGTGCGATCCTTGAGCCGCAGGTGCGGAAACACTGTCAGACAGTGTGTTTCTTAAATACGAGATTCTTCATTGTTTTCTTCACTCTTTTCTCCATTAAACACTTTGAGAGCTTGGGAAAAGGACTCCATGACCCAACCCCTAGAAGGTAAGTAAATTTATCTCAAGACTTGTTAATGCATGAATTCCTAGTTGAATTTAATCACCTAATTAGTGAAAAATCAAGAATTGGTTAGTAACCTAGGGCTTTCGATAATTTGAGAATTTACCTGTGAATTAGCTATGAAATCAAATAAAAATCATTTATTAATGATCCTTAGGCTATGGGTGAGTGTTTCCTTCGAGAATTTTTGGAATCCGAGCATGCGGGCCCGGGGTTGGGTTTTGGGATTTCTTCAAGAATGGTGAATACCAAATAATCAATAGCACAATCCTCACAAGGACTTTCACAACCAAAATAACTATCTTTCAACATATTATGGGCTTAATAAATTAGCCAGCAAATATAGAATGTCAATAACAGAAAGGTCAAAACATATTTTCTTCATGTCCTCTTCCACCTCCCAAGACGCCTCCTCGGTATTATGATTTCGCCATAGGACTTTAGCCGAAGCTACATCCTTTTTCCTTAGCCTTCGAACTTGATGATTTAAGATTTGCACATGTTCTTCTTCATAAGACAACCCCTCATTGATTTTCACTTCTTCATAAGACAGGATATAGGAAGGATCAGGTCTATACAACCTCAACATCGACGCATAAAAGACTAGATACACCATGGACATCTCATGTGGAAATTCTAGCTCATAATCTACCTTCCCAGTATTCTTAACAATTTTATAGGGACCGATATAACAAGGACTAAGATTTCCCTTTCTACTAAAATGCATTACGCCCTTCATTGGCGACACATTCAAGAACACTTTTTCACCCACCGTAATATCCAACTCGCAATACCTCGTGTACACATAAGAGTTTTGTTGACTTTGAGCTATTTTGAGTCGTTGCAATATAAGATTCACTTTATCAATGGATTTATGAACTGAGCCAGGTCCCAACAATTTTTCTTTTGTTGGCTCGAACCAACCAATCAGCGATCTACAGTGCCGCCCATATAATGCTTCGTATAGAGCCATATGAATACACGCCACGTACCTACTATTGTAAGAAAACTCGACAAAGGCAGATGCTCATCCTAATTTCTCCCAAAATTGATCACACACACTCGTAACATATATTTAAGAGTTTAAATAGTTTTCTGCGCATGCCCATCTGTTTGAGGATAAAAAACATTGTCAAAAGTAACATGAGTTCCTAGACCTTCTTGGAAAGATTTCCAAAAGTGAGCTTGTGTACCTCGGTCAGATATAATGAATGCGGGGAATCCCATGAAAGAAGTGTGTCGATTTCGTGAGTATGTCCATAATCACCCAAATTGAGTCTTATTTTCCTTGATACTAGGGAAACCCACAATGAAGTCCATATTGATCATCTCCCACTTCTGCTGGGAAATTTCAATATTTTGAGCATGAGTGATCTATCGTCACCTCAAACCATATAAGGCCATTACACCATCCACACTCAAGATTCTTCCTGTAACCTTAGCCTACAATTCTTAAAACCAAATTCCAACTCTCGGAGCTCCCTTTAAGATCTGATTCACTGTATCAATAGCAACTAGTTGTATCAAACCATAAGCATACTACCAAGATGTAACCACATGACGTACCGCATAACTCATATGTGCATAATAATATCTCCCAACCACAAAAGTTGTTCATTACCAAATGCGGTACCTATAATATACCTCATGACAAATAAAACCTCATTCTAAACCTTCTCAATGCTGCAACGAAGAAAGAAATCTGTAGGAACTCATAATCACCCATCAACACAACAAGCCATGGAGTTCTCTCGTTCGACAAGAACCATTGCCAAATTCTAAGCTGATTAGTGACATTCATCTTTCGTACATACCTTACACAAAATTGATTGCCTTGATTCTAGGCCTAATAACCTCATCTCACCTAGTATAAAATGCTCGATCGACAGCCACATCAAATACCATTAAGAATCTCATATGATGCAATCAGCGCGCCCAACAACAACCGTCCGTCCGCATATGATCAGTGATGGAAAAGGGAACCCAAGTACAAAAATGACCCGGCAAGTGTAGCAGACATAAAAACAAAAGCATAATGATATGAACTCATCCCACAAAGGACAAGAAAAACACACGAAATACGCTGAAGGTATCAAATCCATCATAACTTTGTCGTAGCGTGCAACCAGATCCACACATATTCCTATGGTGGTGTGCCACCTGATCCACACATGTACTTGTGGAGGCATGCTACCTGATCTATAACAATAACATCAACAACCATTGGATCAGTAAATGCATACTCCGAAACACATTTGTATAATAAACAAGCACGTAAAGTGCATAAACATAACTATGGGGAGAGGGGTATCATAATGTGCTATGAAAATTCAAGCACATCTACAGTGCAACAAGAAAATCAATATTTCTAAAGCAATCTCACTCAAATATTGCCACGTAGCCTGAACAGGGTAACAACATGCGCGTGAATAAATAAGTCATCGTACAACCCATCATAGCATAAGGGAGCAACACATGAAATAGATCAGGGCATAAATAACATACATTATGCCCGATAACACTCCCATAGAAAATGATGCGCTGAATAAGCAAATTCAATCCAATATAGAATACACATTTTCATTAGGCCTACCAATGGGCCTCCAAACCGATCCGGATCATTACAAAATAAGTCAATAGCCTTCTAAAGTCCATAGTGACTCTATCCATGACACATACAATCAACAATCAAATCTTGAACAAACTTCCAAGTTCGCAGCCAGAGGGATAATTCGCCTCTCGGAAATTGAATCTTCAAACTGCGAGAGTACTAGAGTCTCTATACCTGATCTCTAACCTTCTCCCTTAAATGACTGAGACATCACACACATGCAATCACATCAAAATAAATACTCCCATGAATCTCCCACATCAAGTAACAAATCGAGACACTAACGATTATTGGCGTGCAATTTCAGTAGTACGAGTCAAGCCTCCACAAAATAATACACAACGTGTCTTATGTAATACACACCCTTCTCAGGAAGTTTAAGATAGTTCTAGCATTCTTTTAAACAACTAAAATCATCCATGTTGTCTAGAACTCATGACATTCTTTTCACAATTAAGCCGCAACCTTGTCTATTCAATCCCAATTCCACATAGCTACCGCATCTATCATGCTATTCAAGAAAAGACGAGGATCCCGTTATCTACTCTAAATCACGAATAGGACACACACTCCACCAATCAGAAACCTTCCTCTTATCTCAATTCAGGGGAAAAATCACAACACATAACAAACTTCCCATGCCGGCGGAAGACATCATTCGCAAGTCGTGGTTTTAAAAAACTTCTCATGCATGTAGAAGACATCAACCGCAAATTGTGGTCAAAACCAACGTGCAAACTCTTCGGAACCTATCTACATATAGCCAAACCATAAGAACTGATTCCCTCTAAATCAACCAAGTCTCACAGATTGCCAAACCCAAGAAGTCTTGCCACAAAATCACCGACAAGACTCTATCATACCGAACGAATCGATTATTTACATTACCATGCTAACCCAAGTTGCTGCTATTATGACCCATCTTCTTCAAATTACTCATGATCCACCTTCAACACAACATTAGTCTTTCCCAGTACACAATGGACCTCAATCAAAAGCTCATCCCAAGTGATCCCAACATCAAATAACCTTGTCTTAAGAATCGTAAGCCACTTTATTCCCTCTCAAACACCCAATAGTACCTCAAACTGAAATACCTGATCCTTCTATGAATCTGAATCTATTCTTTCCATCTTTCAAGAACTGCCTCACAGAATCGATAATGATACAAAAATGCTCCCAAGTCTCTTCCACAATCCAACGCAAATCTCCAATCATTAGATACCACATATTGAATCTTGAATCTATTAGAACCATATCAAGAGTCACCCACTCTGTCCTAGTGTCGACTACATATCCAACCATGTTGAATGATTAAAAATTCGTTAGCACATCAATACTCCAAAAATAAATAACTGAATGAATCCATTTCGTTGTACACTACCCCCAAAGAAGAATATCGGACCTGAGTCCTTCCATAACCTCCATGTACTCCTAACGCGAAATACAACACACACCAAACAATTACTTGCTCGAATCATCCTCAAAATGATCCTCCTTAAGCATACCTAATCCACAAGTTGCCCTTAGTCCAGAATCTGTAGCAACACATAACTAGATGACCCAATCCCCAACGGTAGACTCTCCCACTTTGCTTTAAGCCACAATAACATAATCTAAGAACCTATAATGATTGCTCCTCTATAACTGCCATGATCTCTCACTTTTACTTAGCTGAATTCTTCATAAGCTCATGTTTCACCACCCATAACGCACCCTTAATGATCAGCTTAAATATATACTCAATCCAGTGACAGTCGTACCATCTTACTCAAGCGACCCAAACCCATATCATACCACATGCATTCCACTAGGTAGAAGATAAAACTCTTCATAGAAACCTCATAAGAAATTATACAACCTCCAGAAGTTTTCACAGGAGATAGCCCGCCTATGTAACTTCGTATCAACATCCCCTCATGACCTTGTCATGGATACAACCACTATGTAATAAATCAATCTCCCGAGTCCACACGGTCCACAGGTTGTAAGAATTTATTCACTTCCTCAACAAACAACGGAAAGATCCATCAACAAATCCAACACTCAAGATCGTATTTCACACCAAGATGATAATCCACCATTCACAATCCTTTAATATCTCAAGAAAACGCTTCTCGTCAAATTCAAACTGTCAAAACATAGGAAGTGATCTCCAATATGAAATAACCTCAATGGTCCAAAATAACCCAAATAACATCAAACTTCCTCGAAATATGTGGCAACCCTACCACAAAACTCATAATAATATGCTCTTATTTTCACACCATAGACATCTTTTGAAGTAAGCCACTCGATCTCTGATGCTCATTCTCGACCTGCTGATAGTCAAACACTGCCAGACATTCCTAATCATGTCTTCCTTCATCCTGCGCGACTCATAATGTTGCCTTAAATCATGACATGTCTCTATATACGTATGAACAAAACACCACAATCTATGAACCTTTTAAAGGACCATCTCTATCGAACCATCAACATTGGAACACAAATCCGACCTTGAAGTCGCAACACACCATCCACACCAAGGACCATCTCCTTAGCACTACCTCGCAACTTCGTTTCCTAGAGGATAAGCAAATGGAAACCATCATACTAATGATCCTTATTGCTCTCAAATAATGACAATTGTGCAACCACACAAACAAGAAATCCACTATGCTCAGAGATGCCCAATCTCACAAATCCATAGACCAAGGCCGGAACTTTCATAGCCCCATATACCTCTCCTCCACCAAAAAATTGCCAAACTTTAAATAATGAACCAGATAGTTCTCCTCAGGGGTCTTTATGTGTCGTAACACATAGGCGCCCATCCTACCATTATGTTCCAACACCGTGTCAAGCCCCACGCATGAATTATCACAATGCACTACATAAAGCCCTGAATCTATAGGAAATTCCAACACTGGGGCTACTAAAAATAAAGAACCTCTCCACAAGGCGACGGTAGTAGTCTGCCCTCGAAACACAGGGAAAACCCATCCCTCACCACCTTCATAACATCACCATTGTTCGCCGCTAGACAATTGATATCCAGTACTCCACCTTGCACACGAGAAAATAAAAACGCATTGAAGATATATACTTTAAGCGGTATAAAGTGGCACGATAAGGGACCAAGAAAGTAAAGTTTCCTACAGCCCTATAGCTTCTAAAAGATAAGTACGTGTGTATCCATACCAGTCGTCAGGACATTACTACTCATGCTCGTGACTCGTGAGACCTATATGAACCTAGTGCTCTGATACCAACTTGTCACGACCTAAGATCCCACCAAATACCTTGTTGGCGTCTAACCTGCACACTAGGCAAGCCACTCAATCAACATCACAAATCCAATTATTAAGCCAGTAAGTGTTTTTACAATATAAATAACAAACCAAAATAAATTTAAAATCAATAACATGAGTACATAATCCATGAAAGGGTCTAAACACGACAACAACAGACTAATCAACTGCCCAAAACACGGTGTCACTACATCACGAGCATCTAATAAGAGTATCTAGAGTCAACGGAATAAATACATTTATCTGGAAGAATACATGAACGGATGTCTCCAATTAGCGAAGGGGACTCCATGTGCTGCGAATCAAATCAAGTATCGCAGCTCAACACAAAGTCTCCAATATAGTTCTCCTTCTCAACTCAACCATACAGCTAATAACAGTCTCAGAACTTGCATAAAATGTGCAGTAGTGTAGTATGAATATTAAGTTATAGTACTCAGTAGGTATCAAGTCTAGCCTCTAAGAAGTAGTGGTGAGGAA
The DNA here is from genome assembly GCA_005239525.1 of Nicotiana knightiana. NCBI lineage: Eukaryota > Viridiplantae > Streptophyta > Magnoliopsida > Solanales > Solanaceae > Nicotiana > Nicotiana knightiana. The sequence goes on from ML439306.1 coordinate 9,607, forward strand.
TCGACATCGACACTCGTTATCCATATATTAATCAGGTAAAGCATGTTATCATCAAATGAATACGACAACTCAAAGAAACACAGGTCATAAACAATTTGGGCATGTTTAACAGGTATAGAGAGAAATTAAGATATCAACACCTCGATCCTCATACCAAGACATGATTCATGTGAACAACATTTATATCAAATCATTGAATAAGTCAAAAATATGTACATATTCATATTCAAGATTCAATATCAATGTACGTAAAAGCTAACGCATGAGTCCAAGCTACCAATACATGTTTCTAGTCAGATACTAATGTGTATAAGAGTAAATTCATGAGTCTAATCTTCCAATTCATTCCCCTGATCCAATATCAATAACTTACAGCACAAATCCATGTGCCTGATGCAAGCCACGTGTCAAACAAGAACAAAAAAAATCAAGGGTACCTATGCTCACAGGGCCCATGGTAACATCGGTAATAACCTAACTCCTGAGGGATGGATCCTTATACAAGCCTTGATTATTTTATATTTAATGATCATCAATGATCGCTTCGGCGCAACCTATTTCAATCAAAATATCATCAGTCAATCATTACGGCGGAACCTCGTTCCAATCATAATATCATCAATAATCGATAATTAATATCCACTCAAATTATCCTTGGTACCAAATTCCTCAATATTTGCATAACATCCAACTCTCCAACTCATGCATATATATCTAATAAAAGATCACCATACATAAAAAGCTCATATAGCTAAAAGGTGCTATGGAAAATCATGCAACTCAATTTACCACAACAGCTCAATAAGCTATTTAGCATATTCTAGAATAATTATACTATTTATTATGAGTCAATTAGACCATAAAACCACCAAATTATGGAGCAAATAAGACAAGTGTATGACTATATTTTTACAATAAAGCTCAATATGGAAACACAATTCTTCAAGTCAAATCAACAAGTCATAATCTATAAATGCTCCGAAGTCATAAATATTAATTATCACATGGTCATAGAATCAATAAAATATGGATAACAACTTCATATAATTCAACAAACCATAAATCAGGTCAATAACACCGGATATAGTCAAGACCTAGCAACAGATATATGCTCGTCACCTAGAATATATGTAGCTCCTAAATCACGAATCAAGTAGAAAATAGATCACATATAGGGAGAATTCCCTCTTAAAAGGATAGACAAGATAATTACCTCTACCCAGCAAGATTTAATCAACAATAAACTACCTTTTCATACAAATCAAATAATGTAACAACTTGGCTGGTCATTGTGTGTATTTCAGCCTCGTTCCTCTATTTGCTTCTTCCCTCATGTGTATTTTTGTTATGTGACTTGTTGGTTTGGACTCAGGAAGGTTCTCAAGGCTAGAAGTTTGAATTGTAAGAGTTGATTGGAGTTTGACTTTTGTGTAACCGATACCATAATGATGTACTAATGATTCCAATAGGTTCCTATGGTGATTTTTGACTTAGGTGTATGTCTGGATTTGGATTTGGAGGTTCCTAGGTTGTTTTGGTTTGAATTGACAAAAGTTGGAACATTAAAGGTTTGGAAAGTTCATAGGTTTGACCGGGAGTTGACTTTGATGATATCGGGTTCAAATTTTGGCGCCGAGGTTTGGAATTGGTATGTTATATCATTTAGGACTTGTATACAAAATTTGAGGTCGTTCTGAGTTGATTTGATGTGGTTCGGCATGAATTTTGGAAGTTGGAAGTTATTTAGTTCCTTAGGCTTGAATTGAGGTGCGATTCGTGATTTTGATGTTGTTTTGTGTGATTTCAAGCCTCGAGTAGGTTCGTGTTACGTTTTGGGATAGGTTGGTGTGATTGGACGGGGACTAAGGTGTATTTCGGACAGGTTACGGACCATTTTTCCCTTGTTTTAGACTGCTAAATTATTGGTTTCTGGTTTTCTTCATCGCGATCGTGACGAGGCAGTCGCGTTTGCGGAGGGTTAATGTGGGATGAGAAGTCTCCATTCATCACGTTCGCGGCTGGGCACCACATTCATGAAGCACCTGAGAGCATTTCGCCTACGCGTTCGCAAGGTCAAGGCCGCGTTCACGTAGGGTCAGGTGTGTTCTTCATTGCGATTGCGAGTTTATGGACGCAAACACGAAGGATATTTTGAGTAAGTCATCATTTTTTTATTCGTAAATGCGAGGCACGTGCCGCATCGTGAAGGGTATGCATGGGAAGACCTTAAGTAACTCTACTTCGAGGGTTTTGGCTATTTTATCACATTTGATATCTAGAGCTCGAATTTGGGCGATGTTGGAGAGGACTTTCACGGTTTGGATTGGGGTAAGTGTTTTTGTCTCAGATTTGCTTATTATTCATGATTTCAACCTTGATATTTAGCGTTTGATTAGTGTATCTAAGTGAAGAAATTGGGAATTTTGGTAAAAACTAATGTAAAGTAAAAATTGATGATTTGGGGATCGACTACGGATTTGGATGAAACACATATATTTGGACTAGTCTTGGAATGGGTATTCGGACTATGTGAGTTTTGTCGGGTTCTCAAGTGCAAGCCCGAGGTTGACTTTTTGGGTTGACTTTGCATCATTGAAGCAAGATCTTAGCTTTATTGTTTGAACTCATTTCCTATGGATTTTATTGATAATTCTAAGTTGCTTGGGCTCAATTTGAGTCCTTTGGAGTTCAATTCGCGTGGGAAGGGATTTTTGGAGTATTGATTCATGCACTTTGAGGTAAGTAACATGTCTAAACATTCTCTCCATTTGCTATAGAATTTGAGATATGACGGGGGTGACGCACGTGCTGGGTGACGGGCGAATGTGCGTGCATCGAGGTTATTCATGGATCGGGCAGGCCTTGGGTTATTACATGCCATGTTTGCTATCATGATCGGCCGTGTTTTCTCTACTTGTATGATTAATTGAGCGAAGATTCATGCTAGAAATCATGTCTAGGCTATGTCATTATTTGTTTGAGACATGATAGGTCTATTCATGTTATTACAAGCTATTTGTCGTAATTGTAGACATACGCTCAATCATGATACTATATGCGTGAATGATATCTCTATCTCAGTGAATTTTATTATTATTCATCACATGTTGTTGATGTCTCATATGTGTAACACTGTTGAACTCAGTACTATGAGATGTGGTTAAGTGAGACTTGAGTGATTGATGACTGAGCTTGGGTCGTAGAGCCGGTTTGGTATTGATTTTGAGGTGACGCGTATGCCATGCCCTATATTGGTCTAAATGGTACTGACTAGGGGGCGACGCGTGCACTAGGACCCATAATTGGGATATGTGATATTGACAGTTGGCTTATATCCGATTTGCACTTAGGCAAGGATCCGCCCCTCTAGAGTATGGTCACAATAAGGGCATGCACATAGTCATATATGTTGTGTGTGAGGGTTCAGGGGCAATTGTACCAGGCACTATTCATGTGTTGAAATATGATATACATTATGAATTAATCGCAGTATTTGTTGATTCTAGAAGGTTTACAACGTCATGCAGGTACCAGGCTGTGAATCCCTCTCTTATGGTTGATTGTACTAGGCACCTATACCAAATCATTAGAGATTTCGAGGTAGCTACTAATTTCATTCACAGACCTTGGAGTCCCTTTCTGCTTTGCTTACATAATTTTTGTTCTATCATTCATACGGTTATGTATCTGAGGATTAGACTCTATATTTAAATTCTATAGTGCTCATGTGCTCGTTTACACCAGATTATGGGATAGTTGTTGCGTTATTGTTGATATTTCTGATATTTTTATGATTTTTCCGCTATTGAGGTTATTAAGTTCTATTATTGAGATTATTGTTATTATTTATTTGTTAGCTTGCCTAACAAGTGGTGTTAGGCATTGTCACAGCTCTGATGGGAGTTGGGTCGTGAAAAGTTAGTATCATAGCCCTAGCTTGCCTAGGTCTCACTAGTCATGAGCATGTTTAGTAGAGTCTTGCAGATCGGTACGAAGACATTTATACTTATCTTTGAGACGCTACCAAACTGTTAGGAAACTTCACTTTCTTGCATTCTTGTCGCGTGGATCTGTTAATTCTAAAGTTTGAACCTTTACTTTTCCATTTTCTCATTGATGGTGAAGATACGTTCAGCAGGACCGGGCGAGCAGCTCTAGTTCCATCAGTTAGGGCCGCGAGAGGTCGAGGTAGAGGTAGAGTTCAACTTGGAGCACATGCAGCGGCACTTGATGTTGAGCCTTAGATAGATCAGGAGGAGGAGGTCCCTGTTCTGGCCGAGCAAGTAAGACTAGCTCAGGTCCCAATGGGATTCATCATTACCCCAGTGCTTCAGGATGCCTAGTTCGCCTGGTTGGTCTTATGGAGAGTGTGTCGCAGGTAGGTATATATCTTGTAGAACCAACTGTTTCTCAGGCTGGTGGAGGATCCCAGACTCTCGCTACTCACACCCAGAGCACACGTGTATCAGACCCTAGTAGTTCTACCAGTTAGGGCAGTTCAGCATGTTATTGCTACACAACCCGGAGAGAGACCCACGATGTCATCTAAGGGGATGAAGAGGTTGGACAAGTTCACCAAATTGTTTCCCCCTTGCTTTGATTGTACACCTTTTAAGGACCCCCAAGATTTCTTGGACCGTTTCCATGAGATATTGCGCAACATGGATATAGTGGAGTCCAAGGGAGTTGATTTCACAATGTTTTAGATGCATGGTGCTGCCAAGAGGTGGTGGCAGGTGTATGATCAGGGTAGGCTAGCAGGTTCACCTCCTCTCACATGGGCTCAGTTCGCATAGTTGTTCTTAGAGAATTTCATTCCCTTTACTCAGAGAGAGGACTTCTACAGTCAGTTTGAGTGCCTTCGGTAGGGTATCATGATCGTTACTCAGTATGACACTAGATTTGAGGATTTATCATGCCATGCAGCTATCCTAATCCCTACTGAGAAGGAGATCGTGCGAAGGTTTATAGATGGACTTACATATGGTATTAGGCTACAGATGGCCAGAGAGACTGAGGATGATATTTCTTTTACTAGGGTTATGGAGATCGCCAGGAGGACTAAGTGTATTAGAGGTTAGGTTAGGGAGTCGGCCTATGACAAGAGGGCTCGTCATTTTGAAGGGTTCAGTGATGCCTCGTCTTGAGGTCGAGGTCGGTTTGCAAGGGACTTGTCTAGCAGGCCAGTTCATCATTCGCCACCTCTCAGTAGAGGAGCTTCAGTACAGTCATCGTTTAATGCACTCCCAACTCAGAGCTCTTATCGCATTCTATTAGTTTAGGGTTTGTCAGTACTAGGTTCTTCCAACAGCTATTCTAGTTCACGGGGTCCGTTTCAAGCCACGCAATCATTCTGAGGTAAAGATTGCTACGAGTGTGGGGAGTTGGGGCATGTGAGGACGTATTGCCCCCGATTTCACAGAAGGTCCAGCGCAACAGGAAGGCCAGACTATGACTCCGACAGCAGTTGCTACACCACCTGCTCAACCAGCTTGGAGTGGAGGTCATACGGAATGAGGTCACCCGAGAGGGGAAGTTAAGTCAAGTGGTGCACAAGCTCGCTGCTATGAATTTTCCCCAGATCAGAGGAAGTTGACTCTGACACCGTGATATCACAGAGATGCTTCAGTGTTATTTGACCCTGGCTTCACTTATTAATATATGTCATCATACTTTGCTTGTTATTTGAACATGCCTCGTTATTCTTTAGATATGTTTGTTCATGTATCCACACTGGTGGGTGATTCTATTATAGTGGACCGTGTATATTGGTCTTATGTGGTTACCATTAGGGGTTATGAGAGTAGAATTGGTCTTTTATCACTCAACATGGTTGATTTTGATGTGATTTTGGGTATAGATTGGTTATCTCCATACCATGCAATTTTTTATTGTCACGCTAAGACTGTGACATTGCCGATGCCACGGTTACCTAGGTTGGAGTGTAGAGATTTGCTTGGTCACACTCCAAGTAGAGTGATTCATATTTGAAGTCTCAACAAATGGTTGAGAAGGGGTGTTTGGCGTGTTTGTCCGTCGTAAGAGATGTTAGTGCTGATATTCCTACTATTGAGTTAGTTCTAGTAGTGAGGGAGTTCCTAGATGTATTCCTGTAGACCTGTCAGGCATGCCTCCCGACAAGAATATTGATTTTGGTATTGATTTGGTGTTGGGCACTCAGCCCATATCTATTCCACCATATCACACTGCACCAATCGAGTTGAAGGAATTGAAGGAGCAGCTACAGGAATTGCTTGATAAGGGTTTCATCAGGCCTAGTGTGTCACCATAGGGTGAACTAGTGCTATTTATGAAGAAGAAATATGGTTCTATAAGAATGTGCATTGACTACGAGAAGTTGAACAAAGTTACTATCAAGAACAAGTACCACCTACCGCATATCAATGATTTGTTCGATCACTTTTAGGGTGCTAGGGTATTCTCAAAGATTGACTTGAGATTGGGGTTCCATCAATTGAAGATTAAGCCTTTAGATATTTTGAAGACTACTTTTCGGACCCGTTATGGCCATTATGAGTTTTCGATGATGTCATTCGGATTGACCAATGCCCCGGCAGCTTTCATGCACTTAATGAACGACGCGTTTAAGCCTTATCTGGATTCCTTTGTCATAGTTTTCATTGATGATATATTGGTGTATTCTATCGGCTGGGAGGATCACGAACAGAATTTGAGGATCGTTCTTCAAACCTTGATCGAGAAGAAGTTATATGTTGAATTCTCCAAGTGCAAGTTTCGGTTAAACTCGATGGCATTCTTAGGTCATATGATATCCGGTTAGGGGATTCAAGTGGATCCGAAGAAGATTGAGATAATTCAGAGTTGGCCCAGACCGTCTACTACTATTGAGATCCGGAGTTTCCTTAGGTTGGCTGGGTATTATTGCCGTTTTGGGGAGAGGTTTTCATCTATAGCAGCCCCATTGACTATATTGGCGTAAAAGGGTTCCCATTTCAGGTGGTCCGATAAGTGTGAGGAGAGCTTGTAGAAGCTCAAGGCTGCCTTGACTACAGCACTAGTTCTGGTTTTTCCTTCGGGAGCAGGTTTTTATACATTCAATATGATGTTTCACGATTTGGAGTTGGGTGTATGTTGATCAAGATTGGGAGAATGATTGCTTATGCTTTGTGTCAGTCCAAGCCCCATGAGAAGAACTACCTAGTGCATGATTTGGAGTTAGCAGCCATTGTTATGCGCTCAAGATTTGGCGGCACTATCATTATGGTGTATCCTGCGAGGTGTTCACGGATCACAAAAGTCTCCAGCGCGTATCAAGCAACAGGATCTGAACTTGAGGCAACGGAGGTGGTTAGAGCCACTAAAGGACTATGATATCATTATTCTTTATCATATAGGAAATGACAATACGGTGGTCGACGATCTGAGTAGGAAGGCCGAGAGCATGAGTAGTCTTTATTTTATTCTAGTTGGGGAGAGACCGTTAGCTTTGGATGTTCAGGCCTTGGCCAACGGGTTCATAAGGTTAGATACTTCAGAGCCTAGCATAGTTCTTGCTTGTGTTGTATCATGGTCTTCCTTGTTTGAGCAGATCAAGGTGTGTCAGTATAATGATCCCTACTTGTTATTCCTAGGGGACACGATGCAGCACGGTGATGCCAAGGAAGTTACTATTGGTGATGATGGGGTATTGAGGCTTCAGGGCCGAATTTGTGTTCTTAATGTGGATGGGTTGCGAGAGTTGTTACTTGATAAGGCCCATATATTGCGGTATTCCATTCATCCGGGTGCAGCAAAGATGTACCAGGATTTGAGGTAGAACTATTGGTGGAGGAAGATGAAGAAGGATATTGTTGAGTATGTTGCTCGGTGTTTGAATTGTCAGCACGTGAAGTACGAGCATCAAAGACCGGGTGGTTTGCTTCAGAGGCTAGATATTTCGAAGTGGAAGTAGGAGTGTATCACCATGGATTTTGTAGTTGGACTCCCACGAACCTTTAGGAGATTTTATGCGGTGTGGGTCATTGTGGACAGACTGACGAAGTCTGCACACTTCATTCCAGTCATGACTACCTACTCTTCGGAGCAGCTGGCTCAGATTTATCTTCCTGAGGTCGTTCTTCTTCATGGTGTGCTCGTGTCTATTATCTTGGATTAAGGCATGCAATTTGTATCGTGTGACTATTGTACCAATCATTTTGAGCTCTATCATATCGTACGCCAGTTTGAAACCTTTAGTAGCTTCATTTTATATATTATGACTTGCATGTGTGGCTGGTTTTGAATTCGAGAAGTTCAGAGTTAATTTGGAGGAATAATTCTCAATTCGGAAGCTTTAAATTGGATAAGCTGACCAAGGTTTGACTTTTGAGTAAACGACCTCGGAATCGGGATTTGAAGGTTCTTATAGATTTTTTAGGTGATTTCATACATGGGCGTATGTTCAGAATGAGTATCGGATTGTCCGGGAGCAATTCGGCGCTTATTATCAGAAGTTTGCATTTTGAAGGTTTTGAAATTTGTTGAGTTTGACTTGGAGTGTGCTTTGGTGTTATCGAACTCCATGCGGTGTTCCGGGACCTTGGATAGGTTCGTTTTATCGATTAGAACTTGTGTGTGAAGTTTGGTCGTGATCCGGAATGTCTACGTGCGACTCGGACGCGTTCGGCGAAGTTTCATTGTTTGAAAGTTAAGAGTATGTTTTGATCATCGATTCATGGTTTTGATGTTATTCATGGTGTTTTGTTCCTTTAGATAAGTTTGGATAAGGTATTGGGACTCACTGGTATGATTGGACAGGGTCCCCGGGGCCTAGGGTATGTTTCGGGATGGTTTTGGACCAATTCCCCTTGATTTCAAAATGTTGGATCGTTGGTTCTGGTTTTCTTCTCCGTGAATGTGGTGGGAAGCATGCGTTCGCAATGAAGGATTTTTTTGGAAGGTAGTTTTGCTTCGTGTTACCAAAGGTATGGGAGCAGATATACATCGCGTTCATAGCAGGAGCATCACGTTCTCGAAGGAGAGGCTGGGTTTGGAGAAGTGTCCTTCGCGTCCACGAAGGTGATGCCGCTTTCGTGAAAGGTCGCCTGGTAGAGCATCGCGTTCGCGTTATTTTTCTCTTGATCTTGAAGAAGACTTCTAGAACTGGAACTGATTGTGCTTCGCGAACGCGAGGCACATGTCGTATCTCGCGTTCGCGAAAAAGGATACCTGGGCAGATTTTATAAGTTGGAATTTCGGGATTTCATCTCATTTTTCATTTGGGACCAATTGGATCCGACCTTGGGGCGATATTGAAGGGCCATTTTTAGGGGTGTACATAAAATCCGAAAAACCGAATTCCGAATCGAACCGAATTAATTTGGTATTTCGATTTCGGTATTTCGGTTTATTTCGGTACAGAAATTTTGCTATTTCGGTAATTCGGTACGGCATACGATATTGGTTTTTGATATTTCGGTATTTTGGTATTTCGGTATACCGAAATAATTTAGTCCAAGCCCAACTTTATTTTTATTCTTTGGCCCAATAGTTACTTGTCTTATTCTCACGACAAGCTATCTGGTTTGGAATTTGTCCCACCAAAAATGACAGCAATAGGCTTCCATTTAAGTTATAAACAACCATTTTTCCTTGTAAATATCACGCCGTTGGAAATTCAATAAGGCAACATTTGCCAAACATTTTGTTGTGTGCTATCTGGTTTAGAATCTCACTCAGTGAAATGAAGCCATTTGGTGCAATGCTTTTCTTCCATTTAAGGCATTTCAAGAACATTGCCGAAACTTTGTCTACGTCCAGATCCCTAGCTCAAAGAAACGTTCTTATCTCAAAATCATCTACTTCCTGAAAATAATTGATGGCAAAAAAAAAGACTTAGAATCTAACTTAATCCAAAATTTTAGCACATAATTAACATGGATTACATTAGATAATGGAGTGGGGGAGATAGTGAAGATTTGATTTAAACCAAAACCATATCGAACCAAAATAAGAAATACCGAACCATACCGAAATACTTTGGTACGGTATTTGGTATACACAATTGATAAATCGAATACCGAATCGAAATTCTTAAATACCGAACCGAAATACCGAATGTCCACCCCTAGCCATTTTACCCATCTATTGAGGGCAAGTGTTTCTAACCCACTTTTGGTTATATTTTCATGAATATATATGAATTTAGGCTTGTAAATTCAAGAATTGAGGTGGAAAATATGGAATTTTTGGTAGAAGATCTAGAATTGATATAATCGATTTTTGACCACGATATTGGACATGGAATTGAAAATAAATTATATGTTTGAGTCGTGGTGCTATGGGTAATAATTATCTTCGATAATTTTTAGAATCCAAGCAAGTAGGTCCGGGGTTGACTTTGTTGACTTTTCGATTAGAGAGGAAAATTGTTATAAATTATTAGACTACGAGTATTGGGATATGCTTTGATTGGTTTGCATGTTGTTTTTTCAGTTTCATATCGTTTGGCATCGGTTTGAGGTGTCATAGAGGCGTTGGAGCCGGTTATAGGATTTTGGAGTGAGATAAGTCTCACCTCTAACCTTGTGAGGGGGAAACTACCCCGTAGGTGTTATATTTGTTATGTGCTACTTGTTGTGGTAGTTATGTACACACGAGGTGACGTGAGTCTGTATGTAGCTAGAATCATGTTTATGCCCGGGTAGACTTAGGAATTTACCATGTAATAATTGTATCACTTGCATTCAACTTGTTTTTAATTACTTAAACTTATAATTGAAATTTGATTAGAGAATATGCTAGGCCAAGCCTCACTACCTTGAGTTTTTTGGCGGGATACTTCATTATTGGTAAAAGCATGCTTACTTTATGTTCATGTCCCTATGTTATAAATATGGTCCTGCAATTCAAATAAATTTCCACTATTCCTATGGATCAGACCGAACGCCTAGGTAATGCTATGAAATAGCAATATGGATCGGGCAGTACGACCTCGGAAATATATTTGAGATGCATCTATGGATCAGTCCGTACGACCTCGGCAATGTCCACGATTATTAGGGATCGGGCCGTACGACCTCGGCATAATTCGTATGTAATATCGCTAGGAGTCCGAATATACATGAGATGTCCTTCTTGATATTTATTTGATGCTTCTTATATGCATGAGATGGCACATGATATGTGAGAATTTCATATGGTCATTTTGTTAAAGGATCATGTTAGTTACAGTTTTTTTTCTTAATTCTTTGTTACTGTTGAGGCTCATGCCTATTTATAATTCATGGATCTTATTCATTGAACCACTAGTAAGTGTCGATGTCGACCCCTCGTCACTACTTCTTTGGGGTTTAGGCTAGATGTCTACTGGGTACGCGATGATTTACGTACTCATGTTACACCTCTGCATTGATCGTGTAAACACTGAGGCAGGTACTTATGGTGGTCATTTGGGAGCATAGGCGCAAGTTGCCAAGGAGACTTTGTGGTGAGCTTCCCCCTATGTCACAATCCGCAGCACACAGAGTCTCTGATATATCCATTGATTGTATTCTGTCTATTTCCTATTCCAACCATTTGTTGTAGTACTATTGTATACTCCGGTAGATGCTAAAACACTTGTGACACCGGATTTTGGGGGTTCCTAGTAGATGCTCACAATTGTACATAATATTTGTATTAGTTATTTATTCATACTCGTTAATTTGGTAAAGAAGAGCATATGTTTCACGAGCTCTAAATTTAATTATATTTATTTAATGAAATCCAAGTTTTTAAATTTAAAAATGGATAATTAGGAGGAGTTTCACGCGTAGGCTTACCTTGTAGTATCATTCGGTTCCATGATGACCTATTATGGATTGTTGGGTCCAGAGACATTTCATTTTTTGGAGAGTAGTGCAGCGTGAATTGGGCACAGAAGTCGAGCTGAGTACAACATTCCATTCCCAAACAGACGGGCAGTCCGAGCGCACTATTCAGATCTTGGAGGACATGGTACGAGCATGTGTAATTGATTTTGAGGGTCAATGAGATCATTTTTTTCCGTTAGCATAGTTCTCCTACAACAACAACAACAACTATCGGTCGAGTATCCAAATGGCTCCATATGAGGCCTTATGTGGGAGGAGATGTCGTTCTCTGTTTGGTTGGTTTGAGCCTGTGGAGGCTAGGTTGTTAGGAACTAATTTGGTCTGTGATACTTTGAACAAGGAGAAGTTGATTCAGGAGCGGCTTCGTACAGTGCAGCCCAAGCAAAAGAGTTATACTGACAGGAAGGCTCGCGATGTGGCATTCATGGTGGGTGTGAGGGTTCAATTCAGATTTTCGCCCATGAAGGGAATGAGGTTCAGGAAAAAAGGCAAGTTGAGCCTCGTTATGTTGGTCCTTTTGAGGTTATAGAGAGAGTTGGAGAGGTGGCATACAAACTTACCTTGACACCTAGTTTATCGGGAATTCACCCATGATTCGGAAGTATTGAGGATCCATCACATGTGTTAGATTTCAGCACGGTCAGTTGGACAAGATTTGACTTAGGTTGAGGAGCCAGTAGTCATTTTGGACAGACAGGTTTGAAATCCGATGTCGAAGAATATTGCTTCGGGGAAGGTCTAGTGGAGAGGTCAACTGGTCGAGGAGGAGACTTGGGAAACTGAGCATGATATGTGGAGCAAATATCCTCACCTTTTCGGGACTTCGGGTATGACTCTAGACCCGTTCGAGGACAAATGTTTGTTTAAGAGAAGGAGAATGTAATGATTCGGCCAGTCATTTCGTGTATTTCAGCCTCGTTCCCCTATTTGATGCTTTCCCACATATTTATTTATAATTATATGACTTTTGCGGATGGTTGGTTTATGTTCGGGGAGGTTTTAGAGTGAATTGAGACACTTAGTCCCAAGGTTGGAAGCTTAAATTGTAAAAGTTGACTTTTGTGTAAACTACCCCAGAATGGTGTGTTTATGGATCCAATAGGTGCGTATGGTGATATTGGACTAAGGAGTATGTCCGGATTTAGATTTATAGGTTCCTAGGTTGTTTTGGCTTGAATGGAGAATGTCGAAAAGTTGAACGTTTGGAAAGTTCATAGAATTGTCAGGAGTTCACTTTGATGATATCGGGTTTGGATTTTGGCTATGAGGGTTGGAATAGATCCGTTATATCATTTGGAACGTGTATGCAAAATTTGAAGTCGCTCCGAGCTGATTTGATGTGGTTCGGCATGAGGTTTGGAAGTTTAAAATTTATTAGTTCCTTAGGCTTGAATTGAGGTGCGATTTGTGATTTTGATGTTGTTTTGTGTGATTTGAAGACTCGAATAGATTCGCGTTACTTTTTGGGATTGGTTGGTGTGATTGAATGGGGTCCTAGGGGCCTCTTATGGGTTACGGACCATTTTCCATTGTTTTGGACTGCTGAGTTGCTGATGTCTGATTTTCCTCATCATGATTGTGACAAGGAAGTCGCGTTCGTGGAGGGTTAACGTGGGATGGGCAATCACCTTCATCGCGTTCGCGGTTGGACGTCGTGTTCGCAAAGCATCTAGGAGCTAGAAACATTTGGCCTATGCTTTTGCGAGGTCCAAGCCGTGTTCGCTTAGGATCGAGTTTGTTCTTCATCGCGATCACGAGTTTATTGACACAAACATGAAGGGTATTTGGAGGTAGTCGTCATTTTCTATTTCCCAAATGCGAGGCATGTTCTGATGAAGAGTATGCCCGGGAAGATTCTCTCCATTGGCTATGGAATTTGAGATCTTGATTTGAGGATAATTCTCTCCATTGGCTATGAAATTTGAGATATGTTAGGGGTGACGCACGTGATGGGTGATGGGAGAATGTGCGTGCACCATATTCATAGATCAGACAGGCCTTAGGTTATTATATGTCTTGTTTGCTATCATGCCCTATTATATCCGGATTTTCTCTACGTGTATGATTACTTGAGCTATGATTCATGCTAGAAATCATGTCTAGACATACTCTCAGTCATGATGTTTTATCTGTGTATGATATATCTGTCAAAGTGTATTCTATTATGATTCCTCACATGTTATTAATGCCTCATATGTGTAACACTGTTGAACTGAATATTGTGAGATGTGGTTAATAGAGACTTGAGTGGTTGATGACTGAGCTTGGGCCATGGAGCCGGTTTGGTATTGATTTTGAAGTGAAGCGTACGCCAGGCCCCATATAAGGCTAAGTGGTACTGAGTAAGGGACGACGCGTGCACCAGGTCCCATGATTAGGCTATGTGATATTGATTGTTGGCTTATATCCGATTAGCACTTGGGCAGGGATCCGCCCCTCCGAAGTCTAGTATTCACAGTGAGCGCAGGCATTATATGTATGTGCTTGAGTGAGAGTTTATGTCAGGTACTCGTACAATGTGGAGTGATGATATTGTGTGATGGTTCAAGGGCAATTGTACTAGGCACTATTCATGTGTTGAGATATGATATACTTGATGAATTAATCTCAGTATTTGTTGATTCTAGTATTTTTTTTCTCGTCGTGAAAGTACCAAATTGTGAATCCCTCTCTTATGTTTGATGGTACTAGATGTCCTTATTTGAAATTTTGGACAGGAAATCATTGTTAAGTTAAAAACACCATACTTAGAAAACTCTGTGAAATAATTCATGCCTTTTACAGTTATTCTTGAAAAGCATGCCTATTTTTTGTTACTATGCAAAAGGTTGAAATTGATATTGTTTGAGTTACTTCTCTTTACCATTATTATTACATATTGTTTTACTGGCTATTGGCATTTGATGTTGGAAAATTGTCAAGCTTATGACTGCTTTCAGTCCGAGGTTAGGATTATTACTTATTGCGTACATGGGGTTGGTTTTACTCATACTACACTCTGCACTTTATATGCAGATCCAGGTACTTCAGAGAGAGGTGGTTGATAGCTGGAGGCACCCATACTAGATCATTGGAGATTTTGAGGTAGCTGTTGATTTCGTTCGCAGACCTTGTAGTCCCTTGCTTCTTTGCGTATGTTACTATTTTTCTATCATTCAGACATTTCTATATTTGAGGATTAGACTCTTTATTTAAATTCTATAATGCTAATGTGCTCGTTGACACCAAATCATGGGATGGTTGTTGTTGTGTTATTGCTTATATTTCAGATGTTTTTTAATTTGTTAAGATTATTAAGTTCTATTTTTGAGATTATTCTTACAATTTAATTGTTGACTTGCCTACCAAGTAGTGTTAGGCGTTATCACAGCTCCGATGGGATTTAGGTTGTGAAAAACACCAAATGACTCGAATCTAGTCAAATATAACTCAATAACATCATAAAGCCATAGTAAATAGCTCTGAACAGTAAAACTTCGATCTTTCATCGAATTCCCAAAAGTCAACAAAAGTTAATCCGGGTCCACATGGTCAAAACCAAGTCAATGGGTAGATTCCCCCTACCCATAACTTCAAGAGTTCAAATATATGGAAAGACTCCAAAATCGGGTCCAAATCGACCCTCAAACCCATAAAATATACCCTCTTAAGTTATAGACAAAAACCTCAAATTTCACTTTAAAATTCCAAGTTTCAGGTGTATATCTACGGGGAATCAAGATATAAAGACAAATCTAAGTGAAAATTGCTTACCTCCAATGTAGTAGTGAAATTACTCTTCGAATTCTCCTCCTCTCAAAGTCTAAGCTCAAAATATGAAATAATGGGCAAAAGTCCTGAAATATAACACTTAAAGGTCTGCCCATATAAGCCCTTCGCGATCGTGTTTCACTGCTTCAAGCACAAATGTGCACCCCCTGAAAGGACTTCATCGTGATTACGATGGTCAACTGACCAGCCTTCCGTGAACGCAAGTTATCCATTGCGAATGCGAAGACCTAAATCCTCTAGGCGGCTCCTTCCTCTTTGCGCACGCGCCCCTTATCTCGCGAACGCGGAGCATCTGCTCCCAACTCTACCCGCACGCAGCTTCCAACTCGCAAATGTGATGCACTAAACCCTAGCAACCAAAATTACTCTATGCTAATGCGGCATACTGACTGCAAACGCGAAGAACATCAGAACACCAGAAGATCAGCAACCTGAAAGTGGTTCAAAATTATCCGAAATCTCCTTGAAACTCACTCGAACCCGAGTCCCTCTGGACCTCATCCAAATATACCAACAAGTCAGTGTACATAACCCAAACTTATTCAAAGGCACGAAACCATAAATAACATCCAAACCAAGAATTGAAGACCAAATCAATCTCTTAACTTTCAAACACTCAAACTTCGTTGAACTCGTCCAAATCAAACTTAGACATATGTATCACAATCAAACTTTGCTAACAAGTACCAATCAACCAAATGAACTTATGCAAAGTCCTGGAACACCAATCAATGCCTAATAACACCAAAGGCAGCTCCCGGTTAAACTTACTAACTCTTCAATTCTTCAACTTGCCAACTTTCGATAAATAGGGCCAAAATCTTCGAGGAACCTCCGGATTCAAATTCGAACACACGCTCTCCAAAATCACCATACGAACCAGTTGAAATCATCAAATTTCAGTTATGAGGTTGTTTACTCAAAAGTTAAATCTTGGTCAATTCTTACATCTTAAGGGGTTCGAATTGAGAATTATTCTCTCAAATCAACTCTAAACCTCTCTAAAATCTAACACAACCATACATGCAAGTCATAATGCATCATACAAGACTCCTCAAAGTCTCAAACAACTGGACGGACTACTAAAGGTCTAAATGATCGATCAGATCGTATGTCTTTACATTAGCGTGATATAGTCCAAAATTGGGCAGGTCCACAGAGCATCTTTTAATAGGAAGGAAAATTCCCAAAATTCAACAAATATTGATATCAAAATTTTAAAATTTTTAATTTAGATATGGTAATTCAGTATTTACCAAAATATGGGCAGCTCTAGTTACCCGTTCTACATTGAGCTACGATCCCAGAGAAGTGCACAAATAGCTGATTCTATAATCCCAACTTAAAGAATGGTTACTAAAAAAACATAAAATTAAAAATTTAGACGGCTTTTTTGCCCGTGGGAGAGACTTCTTTACCAACCGGGAATAACGGTTCTATTATAAAATAAAGCGACATACACACTAATTTGTCAGGTTTCTAGAATTAACTTCAAACAAGTTGCTCTGGAGTTGAAATCGCGTGTTTGAAATTAGGTTATGCCAAAGCCATACTTCACAACTCATAATGAAGTTCAAATTGATACCTTTGGTTATGAAGTTAGGTTTTAATAGAGCCCAACAAAGAAGAAGAAGAAGAAGTACATGTTCAGTTTAAAATCTATCATAACTAATTAAATTGTAAATAGAAGTGCTATAAGCGGCTACCAGGTGTCATTTCTATTTACACATAATTCCAATTGATTTGATAGTCTCGTCATAAAATTAATATATGCCAGTTGAACAGCTTGATCACAGTCGCTGACCTCCTCTCATCTGCCCATCCGCCATTCGTATGCCGTCTCACATAAATTTCATAAGGAAATATCTATATATAGCTGGATGAAGTTGTTTAGGAATATAATTGATATGCAATAATTAAGAATTTTATTAGGAAGTTATTATAAAAATTCGAGTCGCTATGGTAATAGGAACCTCTGATATCGCTGACTACTTTTTTAAAAGTGAAGAAGTTATTCGTTGTTACAAATATGAGGTAGTAAAAGTCATGTTTAACCGACAAGGACTGTCATGGAACTATACCATTCTTTCACTCTTAATCATATATTTCGGGTTCGAACCCTAAGTATAAAAAAAATCTTATTAGGAAGCGTATTTATCTGTAATGAATCTTACGTTGTGCGAATCCAGATTAGTCGGATACGAACACCGACAAAATAATAGGGAAAAAAAAGAATATGTAAGTTTATGTGCGTGTTGTTGTATTGGAACTAGATTATTTGTTCAAACCTACCAGGTGTTTAGGGACTGTGATTCAGTGCTGGTGGAGAAAGGCCTTCTCGTTTGAGAAAACTACCCAATTCGATCTTCCACAGCAAAAATACTATCAGTATTAGTCAATTTGTAAATATTATCAATATTAACCAATTACTCAGTAGAATACAACAACTATTAGCCTAAAAAAACTAGTGTCATCAAGTGATTTCTACTTTTACCATTGAAAGCCATTGAAGCTCGTTTACACTCAGGGGTCGTTTGGTTGGAATATGATTTATATCGGTATAAGTTATGCCGGTGTAAGTTAAATTGGGATAAGTTATGTTGGGATTAGTTATGCTGGGATTGTTGCTTATTTATTGTTTGGTATGTTGTATTAAGAATGACAATTGCATAATTTCTAAGAAGAAGGTACAAGTTATACCGCTGCTAATTACCCCACCTTCTTATAAGGTATAAATTATCTCAGTGTTAAAATTAACACCAGGATAACTTATACCTGGTTTGCTAATCAAACAGAGCATTAAAGTGGTATTAAATTTTATACCACCCTTATACCTTCTTCTACCCCATACCAAACGACCCCTTAGAGTTTAAATATTTGGATTTCTGGAATTGAAACTTATTTTGAATAGGCGTTGGAGTAAATTGGGTACATCTCAAGGAATAATATTGGCTATATTTTAAGGAGTCTAAATCTTAATAACTTATACCTAGTTTGCTAACTAAACAAAGCATTAAAGTGGTATTAAATTTTTATATCACCCTTATACCTTCTTATACCTCATACCAAACGACCCCTTAGAGTTTAAATATTTGGATTTCCGGAATTGAAACTTATTTTGAATAGGCGTTGGAGTAAATTAGGTACATCTCAAGGAATAATGTTGGCTATATTTTAAGAAGTTTAAATCTTAATTTTGAGATAATTTGGTTGAGATTTTAGATAGTTTGAATTGAAATTTGAGCCAAATTTGAAGTAGAATTTGAGATGTGTATCCCCATATATCACTTGCCTATCCATTGTGTATCTCTTATGTATCCCCTGTATATCCATATACATATATGTATGAGATATATATAAATTCTACTATGTTACCGAGAAATTTTTAAACTCAATTTCAATTATTAATTTTAATTTTAAATCACCTCCACTCTTCCTTAAATTTTAAATATTAACTCATTTATGTGTTTTCGACAAATATATCCATTGATTCTTTTTACCTAGGTTTTGTGAATGTTTTATATTAGTAATAACTTTTTATGATTATTTTTGATAGTATACTAATTATTGATAAATAATATTTATATTTGGCTTATTCATGAAGTTCTCTCTTTCTTTTTCGCTTATTCTCTTTGGTCTATGCTGCATCTGGACCAAAGCAATCTGGTTCGAAAACCTTTAGGCGCCAGAAAAACCTAATATTTCTTAAAGGGAAAATTACACGACACGTCTGATATATATACTGTATTATCATTCGTAATTATATCTGAATTTTGTAGCAAATTCATGAACAAGAGATAATTGTTTTGAACTGAAACAAGAGAACAATAAGCTATTGTAGCTCAATTGATTAGAGGGCCCGCTTAGTTAGTGGAAGTCTTGAATTCGAGTCTCAACAAAAGCATTTTATTTTTCTGTATTTCTATATTTCACATTGTTGTATTAGTTGTGCGGACGAATACAGTCGATACAAATTGTATCATTTGTATAAACCCTTGTATTTTGCCTTAGTTACAGTTGATACATGTTGTATTCGTTGCACGAATGAATATAATTACACGAACGAATACAGTTGATACAAATTGTATTCATTGCGCGAACGTACACAGTTGATACAGGTTTTATTCGTTGCGCGAACGAACACAGTTGATACATGATGTATTTGTTGCGCGTTCGAATACAAGTGATACAAGCTAGTAATAATTGAACTATAACGACATATGATAATTAGGCAAACTATAATTACTAAGCTCTCAACTATAATGCATTTCCTCTTTCTTAAATCATTTTTTAAATGAGCCTAGTGAAATCTTCAAACAAAAAAATTGCTTTAGGACCTATGACTAACCCATTTAACACTAGTGTCATAGCACATATGTAGTGCAAAATGTGAATACTAGATGTTTTATCTCAATATTTTTCTAATTTTATCTGTGTCTCGAAGAATAGAGGTGTTCAAAAAAGAAAAACAGCAAAATCGAGCAAATGCTCCGTGGGATATGGGATTTTGTCACTTTGATATTTGAGCATTTTGTGTCTTTACTTTGTGAATTGATGATAATTGTAGATGTTAACGTGTATTTGAATGATCAGTTCACTAATGAATTATTGGATTGCTCTTATTACAAGAAAAATCCTTTTAAATTTTTTGTATTACAGTATATTTGTGTTTTTTTGTTTATATTATGCTTGGCTGAGATGAATTCCAATTCGCTTGATGGGTAGACGCTCGCTAAGTGTTTCACGACTCTTGGAATTTGGATCGTCAAAGATGGAATATTTCAAGAGTTTTTTACCAAATGGTCCTTAAGCTTGTGGGTTGGTCTGTTTTTCGTCCTTATAACATCAACATATATAGTCTTTATTGAAGTTCACCAAATAACATGCATCTTTGGTCCAACCTAACGTAACAGAAACAATTTGAATACGAAAAATATTTTAAATTTGCAAAATACTTTTGATCCATCCTAACATGTAATAGCTGTTCGGTGTTCTACGTATCCCGTGTTCAAAGGCATATTCAGATCAGGAGCTGCTCTTCCCTGAAGCAGGTAAAGTAATTGTTTTAGGCCTCACAATTATAGGGACCCCATTTTTTATTATTCCGAATAGACTATATTTCAAATAACACTAACAAAAAATTCAGTGTAATCTTACATGATCTAATAGGCTATATATAAGTTTAAAAAAAATTCTATAAAATGAAAATGTTTGATTTCTTTCTTTAACAAATAAAGAGATGAAGGATTTGCAACTGCAATAATTTATGCCAAGGAAATTGCATTTGAAATGAACATCGATCCAACTTTCGTAAGAAACGTGTGATATATAGGAAGAAACAATTTGATGAGAATGCTGATAATGAAATCTCAAAATCTCTTGAAGAGTCCTCTAGAGTTGATTAGTTTTTATACATAGTAGACATGATTATTTTTTCACTTCAAAATAGATTTGAACAATTCAAGGCATATAAAAATATTTTTGGTTTTCTATTTAGCGATAAAAAACTGAGATCATTAGATGATCGAAATTTGAAAAAATATTGCCTTAATCTTGAATGTTCCTTAAAGCATAATAAGCAATCCGATATTGAATGTTTTGATTTATTTTCTGATTTAAAAGTGTTAAGGAAAATAACACAATTAGAATATAACAGTTTAATTGATATGCGCGATCAAGTAAAAAGATTTGATTCTTTTCCAAATGCATATACCGCTTATAGAACAATATTAATAACTCATGTTACCAGCTTCAGCGGAAAGAAGTTTTTTAAGATTAAAATTGATAAAGTCTTACCTAAGATCAATAATATCTTGAGAGAGGTTAAATGCTCTAGCTATATTATCAATTGAGAAAGACTTATTATGAGAAATTGATTATAAGAAAATTATTAATAACTTTGCATCTAAAAAAACAGAAAAATATACTTCAGATAAATAAAAAAATTTGTTTTTTAAAAAAAAGTTAAGGCCCTCGTAAAGTTTGGCTTTAGGCCATAAAATTCGCCGGGCCGCCCCTGATCCAGGTTGATGGATATGGGTTCACGTGAACCCATACTTCTCTCCTTAAATCATATATAACAACATCATATTTCTTCAAAATTACTTAAATATATGTGCGTGAACCTATACTCAAAGACTCCTATAGCATATTTATTATTGGGTGCACATCTACAAGTGAAATTAGCCGGTCAAATATAAATGGTCTTGGTATTTAATGTATGTGTGCTGCACGTGAACTCTTCGTGTATCAATAAAATAATATATAAAATATAAAATATAAAATAATATAAATGATATGTAATAGCAATTGACATCGATATAAATATAACATTCCTTTAAATAAAAAAATAAATATTATTATATTAACACAATATTTGAATTCAAAGTAATGAGGCGTCTTCTAAACCTGCAAAGACGGACAGAATATTGTGTTGTTGAGATAATAATATGTTGTTTTGCTGTACCATGCATATATCTCATCTGTGGCGGGAAAGAGAGTTGCTCTCCCCATAACCAGAGGTATCGGGTTTGAATTTTGAGTATAAAATTTTTTTGGTAGGGAGCACTTCTTCCTCAATGGGACTCTACGCAGCGCGAATCCGGATATAGTAGGGTTCCAATACGGATACCGAATACCGGGTGAAAAACTAAAAGAATGCGCATATATATATATATATACATCTCCTCATAGACATTATACTTGGTGTATGTTCTTTTTGTCACTTCTGCGACCAAAACTCTTGTGTAATTGGTAAACATGAATTGCAAATGCTTGCTGCCAACCCTCCTGTGGAGAAAGCTCCTTGCCTCGACGACTCATTAAGTCAAATATGTGATTTACATTTTTCTACCCTGCGTATATTCCCTTTTTCACACGTCCATAATCTTTTCCTTTATCATTAAGTTCAAAGAAAGTAATTTGATATATATAAATTATTAGAAAGCAATTAGCATAAAGTACTAACAGAAGACAAGATACTTCAAATTGAACATGACTATGTTACCAACTTAGGATGCTTAGGCCAAAAATATTTGTGCACCTCTAAATAGGAGCAATCAATATGGTTATTCTCTAATAAAATACAAATCAAGACGAGTCAAGGACCGTGATCAGCAAAGATGCCGATTCATTGCATTTAAGGCTTACCAATCACCACCACCATGATAAGCAACAGAACAACAATATCCATACAACTCAACGTTATTTAGATATCAAGTAAGTTTCCAGTAGAATTAGAAGAAAATAAATCACATAAAACACCGATAAGAAAAGAAATTAGAAAAACACTTCAAAGCAATAACCTTATACTGATGAATTACTCATGGCCAAAGGAATTACATATGTTTAGTATGACTGAAGCGATAAAAGAGACTACCAAGAACAAAGATAGTAAATTCGTCCACTAGCGTTCGCTAGATGATTTGCTATGATAACCTTAAGCTATAATATTTGAGTCCAACCACTGGGGTTCAACGTGTTCTCGTGGGATTGACTCCTAAACCTAAAAGGAGTTCTAAATGCACGAAAATTTCCTACTTTAAGTTTTCTATTTTTACTTTCTTTTAAAATCTCTTGTGTTAAATAAGGAAGAATTTAATATACAAAACACAATTAATTTGAAGTCCTAAATATTAGAAAAATAACTTAAATTACTATTTTATCCAGTATATAATATATTTTTAAAGGGTAAAAAAGGAGAGGGTTTTTGTGCTTGTAATATAGTCACAGGCGTGTTTTTGATCACTCCAAAACAGCATGTGCGGCAGCCAAGTCTCGCACTTGACTTCAGCCTGCTCCACCACTCGGCCAAAATTCCAGCAACTTTGGACTTAGTTAATCTTAGGCAGCTTCAACGTAGCAAATATTTGGACTGATTTTAGGCATACGAAAATAAGTAAGGCAACAGAATTTAAAGAGGAACACAAAGCACAATATACAGGAAAAATCTTTCTCAACTTTGTATTTAACTCGAGCATACAAAGAAACTCAAAATCGGGTACATCCGTTTACAATGAAGATCACTCTTGACCCTCACAAAGACTACTCTTAGCCTTCAACGATTTCACTCTTGAAAACAAGACTTAGGACTCCTTCCTAACTCAAAGTGTAACTCAAAACACATTTTTTTTTCTCTCCTCCAAAGTGTAAGCAAGGCTACCAATTTATAACATCATGGGACAGCGCACTTTTGCCCACATTTAGGCCTATACACTTGCCCACTAGCCCACTACTTTAGCCTAGTGTAGTTGATAACTCCCCAACTACTAGGATCATGTAAATCATGCTAAAGAATAATGGGATCATGGCCCCAAAAACGTGCAAGGTTGCTGCCACCATTTCAGCAACTTCTCAACTGCTACCCATGTGCACAGCATGTGCCGGTAACCGCCGTTGACTTGGTCCATTCGAGCTTGCTGCCGCATTTTCGTGCCTTTTCCTTAGCCAAGCTTCAATGCCCTTGTATCCATATGCATTGTAGCCACAATTTCCCATGCCACTGCCCACGAACTTGGCCCGTTTTGCCGCAACTCGATGCCATGCCAAATCTGCCTTCACATTGGCTTTCCGTTGCACTTTGGCTTGCCTTTGCCACTTTGATTTTGCTTTGCCTTGGCATCACTGCCTCATGCCTTGATGCCTATACCATGATCAAGTGTCACCCTTAGCCTGCAACTCATCGTCAAGCCCTTGCCAAGCTGCCTCGCCTCCATCGACGCCTTGGCCATCACTTGCATGTTTCCCTCTTTAGCTTTGGTGTTGCTCATTCACCTTAGCTTGAAACACTCTTGCTGCCTCATGAAAACACTCTTGTTGTCTATGTCGAGCTCCCTAGCAGAGGGCTAACAAATCACCCGTACCCTTTGAAACTCGACGTCCTCGTCGAGGTTAGCTCAATTTATGAGTCCTAAGGGGTTGACAAGCAACGCCCCTTAACCCCCTTTCTTCTCAGCCACAATTGCATTAATTCCAACCACTTTGTTGTCGCTGGTCATTTCCTCTAATGCAGCCCTCTTATCCACGACAGTCATAGCATTCAATACTGCCTTCTTTGGGCAGTCTCGTGCTCGGTGCAGACCATCACATATGTAACAACCCCCAAATTTTCTGTCCTGCTCTTTGCATTTTGAAGTTCCAGCCTCTTTCTTTCCCTTCCCCTTGTCTTCATTAGCATTGTTATTTTCACATTTCTTCCACTCCTTTAGCTTGTCTTTCCTTCCCTCGGTAGACGTTGAAGCAGAAGTCTCCTCTCCCAAGTGAAAATCACCCAATGCATCCGCCGCAGCCATGACACTTGCGAGGTTTTGAATATTCTGCCTTCACAAATCAAGTTGTGCCCATTGTTGCAGCCCGCTCATGAAGTTGTGTAACTTGTCTTCTTCCGACATGTTACTAATGCTCAACATCAAAGAAGTGAATTCTTTTACATATGCTCCAACTGATCCGGTTTGCCTCAACTTTTTCAGTTTGTCCCTAGCAATCCAAGACGTATTGCTAGGAATAAATTGATCCTTCAATTCCTTTTTAAGTCGCTCCCTGATGCGAGACTAGAATTCATAGTTTAACATGTTATATGCCTTACAGTTTATGCGCATTAATGATAAAAATACACTTTTGATGTGCTTAATGGAGTTTATTTCATGTGTAGGTGAACTGGAGATGGAAACTGAGCTAAATGGATGCAAATACGTCGAAAATACGCTTGAGAGGCGAAGAGGGAACACCCTGGCCTTATCTAGGCGTTTGCCTCCTAAATCCAGGCCTGGCCTGGCCTTATCCAGGCCTTAGAGCCAAAACACCTGGTCTCATGGTTCTGGTCAATTTCGAGTTTTAACGAGTTTAAGTATTTCCCGGTTGAAATAGAAGTCTCCTACACATTTAGGGTTTGTCCTAAACTTATAAATAGACCCCAAAAACACAACTTAGAGGATATTTGAAGGGAGATTCGAAGAGAAGAGAAGGAAAACATCGATTTGTACAGATTTTCTTCATTACTTTGT
>ML439308.1:0-19958 GCA_005239525.1 Nicotiana knightiana
TAAAAAATTGAGTGTACTGCAAAAGAGCAGGCCAGTCGAAGAAATGAGAGTTTTGTTAAAAAGGAAAACTGGCTACCAAATTGGGCAAGAAAAATCTTGATTCATCCATTCTCTCATTGAAAAGGACCCAAAGTTTGGTTTCTTAAAACTAACCCCTGATTTATTTTTGTAGGTTCAAGTGAGAGGAAGCAGCCAAATTTGGTATTTGGATAGTGGCTGCTCAAAGCATATGACAGGGAACAAGGAACAGTTCCTTTCACTTGAAAGCCTCAAAGGAGGAAATGTCTCCTTTGAAAATGGAAAGAAAGGTGAAATTATTGGGGTTAGTAATGTAGGTAAGGATGACACACATTCCATTGAACATGTGTACCTGATAGATGGCTTGAAATATAGCCTGATCAGTGTGTCANCCCTCCTGTGGCACAAAATACTTGGTCACGCAAGTCTAAATCACTAAACAAACTAGTCTCTAAAGAATTAGTGGTAGGGCTTCCTAACATTAAGTTCAAGGAAGAAAAATTTTGTGAGGCATGTGCAAGGGGGAATCAGGTAAAATCTTCTTTCAAAAGTAAGAAAATGGTCAGTACCACCAGGACGTTGGAACTGGTTCATATGGACCTATGTGGTCCTATGAGAACTCTGAGCAGAGGTGGTAAGAAATATGTAATGGTGCTAGTTGATGACTATTCAAGGTTCACTTGGACCTTATTTCTGACATCTAAGGATGAAGCATTTGATATGTTCACCTCATTTGTTAAGAAAACTCAAAATCAGTTAGGAAATCAACTAGCATCAATAAGATCTGATCATGGTACTGAATTTGAGAATGCAAAGTTTGCTGAGTTCTGTGATGAACATGGTATCAATCACAACTTTTCTGCCCCCAGAACCCCACATCAAAATGGGGTTGTTGAAAGAAAGAATAGAACTCTTGAAGACATGGCAAGAACTAGGCTTCTTTCTAGCATACTACCCCATAGCTTCTGGGCAGAAGCAATAAGCACTGCATGCTACATAATAAATAGATGCACGACCAGGCCTCTGGTAGAGAAAACTCCTTATGAATTACTTAAAGGGAGAAAGCCCAACATATCCCACCTTAGGGCTTTCGGATGCAAGTGCTTTGTGTACAATAATGGCAAAGATTCCCTAGGAAAATTTGATCCTAGAAGTGATGAGGGAGTATTCTTTGGATATTCATTACATAGCAAGGCTTATAAAGTGTATAATAAAAGAACTATATGTGTAGAAGAGAGTGTACATGTTGTCTTTGATGAAACTAACACTCTTGCTGAGAGACATGAACCAGAAGATGAGGAGCTTGGACTGGTGAGAAGTAGTAAAAACATGGAAGCAAATATGGAAGATGGAACAGGTGATGGACCAGGTCCAACTACCCCAAGCAACATGACAGGGGGAATTCAACATGTGAACCTTGGCCCTAATCCTGTTCCACAACAACAAGACACCATGGAACTATCTAGAAGTGAACAATTGGTTCTCAAATCACATAGATATCAGAGTTCTCACCCTCTTGAGAACATCATAACAGATCTGACATCTGGAATCAAAACAAGATCCTATTTGAAAAATCTGTGTGCGTTTGATGCCTTTCTATGCTTGATTGAACCAAAGAACATTGGTGAAGCCCTACAAGATAATGACTGGGTAAATGCCATGCAAGAAGAGATGAATCAATTTGAAAGAAGTCAAGTATGGCACTTGGTACCCAGACCACTAGACAGATCAGTGATTGGCACAAAGTGAGTCTTCAGGAACATGCTCGATGAGGATGGAACTGTTACAAGAAACAAGGCTAGACTGGTTGTTCAAGGATTCAGTCAAGAAGAGGGAATTGACTATGATGAGACCTTTGCCCCTATGGAAAGACTGGAGGTAATCAGACTTCTTATAGCATTTTCTGTTCACATGGAATTCACTCTTCATAGGATGGATGTTAAGAGTGCCTTCCTCAATGGCTATCTGAAGGAAGATGTATTTGTCAAATAGCCTCCAGGTTTTGAAAGAAAGGAGTCACCTGACCATGTATACAAACTTGACAAGGATCTTAATGGTCTCAAACAAGCACCAAGAGCATGGTATGAGCGTCTATCAAAATTCCTACTAGAACATGGATACAAACGAGGTAAAACTGACAACACCTTATTCTTAAAGGAAAAGGGTAAAGAACTCCTAGTTGTGCAAATATATGTGGATGATATCATATTTGGGGCGACTTCTGAAAAATTGAGTAAGGAATTTTATATACTTATGGGGAATGAGTTTGAGATGAGTATGATGGGTGAGCTAAACTTCTTCTTAGGCTTGCAAATCAAGCAAAACTCAAATGAAACAATGATCCATCAACAAAAGCATGTGAAAGAATTGCTCAAGAAATTTAAAATGGAAGACTCAAAGGAAATAGACACCCCCATAGCCACAACTACAAAATTAGATATGGATGAACCTGGTTCATCCGTTGATCAGAAGCTATACAGAGGGATGATTGGGTCTCTATTATATCTCACTGCCAGCAGACCTGATATTGGGTTCAGTGTAGGACTGTGAGCTAGGTTTCAAGCAAATCCAAAGGAGTCCCACCTAACTAGAGTAAAGAGAATTTTGATATATCTGAAAGGCACCACTGATTTGTGCTTTGGTATCCTAAAGGTAGTAATTTTGACCTTGTAAGATATGCTGATGCTGATTATGCAGGTTTTCTGGTTGATAGGAAAAGTACTTCAGGCATGGCTCACTTTTTGGGCTCCTGCCTTGTGTTTTAGGCCACCAAGAAACAAAATTCAGTAGCCTTGTCTACTGCTGAGGCTGAATATGTGGCTGCAGCCTCATGCTGTGCTCAGTTGCTATGGATCAAGCAACAACTCATGGACTTTGGTATAGAGGTTGGATGCATTTCTATTTTATGTGACAACACTAGTGCAATTAGTATGACGAAGAACCTAGTTCATCATAAAAGAACTAAGCAAATAGATGTTAGACACCATTTACTAAGGGATAACTATGAAAAAGGAATGATCTCAATCGAATTTTGTGCTACTGACAAACAAATTGCAGATATCTTTACTAAAGCACTAAGTAGGGAGCATTTTGAGAGAAACCGACTTGAATTAGGGATGATTAATATCACCTAATTGAAAAACAAAAAAAAATATTAAAAAAAAATTGAATTTTTTTTGGCTAGAAACACTAACATAGATAATCAATCAGACTAATCATTGCTCAGTGTCATGACTTTACTGTCATACTCTCTTGCCATGTATTAATATGATTCCCTGGTTGCTAATGATGTTTTTCTATCTTTGTAAATTTAGGCAAACTAAAGACTTTAACACGATGAACCTGGTTCATCCCTGCTGGTTCATCTGACTGACAAGGTACGTGTTCATCTCCATACAATTATTGAATTAATTACAGTCACACATGAGCAGGACTCTATCTATATTTGGTTCATTTAAAATTCTTTGAACTTATCCCAAAATGAACCCGTTCCAGGAAGTCCCATCGCTACTTAATTATCCTATATTTAGGGGATTCTTAACCGTCTAATCAATCACACTCCTACATCGATTAGGCCCCCACTTGATTAAATATTCTGCCCGTTGTATAATTCATAGCCACATCTTATAAAAGTGCCATCATTACTTCCCCTCTTCATAACATCATAATCCGAACCAAGTTCTTTATTCTTCTCAAACCAAAACTGATCGTCTTTTCTCTTCCAAAATTATTCATAACAATGTCTTCACCACCACCTGCTTCATCTTCCTCCACAAACCTTGATCATGGGGAAGAAACTTCTAGTTCAAATTCTCCTTCAGTTTATAGTTCACATTCACCAAACAGATCTTCATCCCCCCAAAACCCTCCAGTTCTTAAACCCACTCCTGAACCCACACCTAACCCTACTCCAGCCCCAAGGGCACGAAGAGTAAAAGTTTTGGCTAGAAAATTAGTTGCTTCTGGCTCTCATGCAAGATTCTTGGAGGAAATTCTTAAAGCCAGCGAGGTTCATGAGTCTGAATATTCAAGTGAATCCTTCAAATTCGCTAATGAGGATGAAGCACAAGGTTCATACAGTTCTGAGCATGGTAATCTTGAAGTTGAATCTGAAACTGCTACTACTGAAAACAGGTTTGTGTTGGTTGGGTCAGTTGTTGATGTAGAAATGCCGGATATGCAAAGAAAACTGGGGAAAAATAAAATTCTTGAGAGAGAGGGAGAAGGAGGTTCTGTAAGGCGATCTAGGGATAACGGTGCCACGTTGGCTATTTGTGGCCCCGCTCCTGTGATTAATGAAGAAGGAGTCACAGATTTAAGGGGAAGTATTGTTAGGGAAGCAGCAGCAGGTTTAGAGAGCCTACAAAAATCAACAGATGAACCTGGTTCATCTATCGAGGAGACATTGGCTCAGATGCTGAGGAAGCTAGGGGAGTCCAACAATCCCAAGAGGAAGAGAACTTCAAAATCAAATAAGGCTACTACCCCAATTCCACCAAAGAAAAGAAAAGTTTCTATATCTGCTGATGCTCCTGCCCCAAAGGTTCGTGCTACAAGAAGTGCTGTTCGAGAAGGAGAAGAGGAGTTATAAAGGGCTCTGAGAGAGAGCAAGAAAAAGAAAGCTGGCAAGGGAAAGGCAAAAGTAGGAGAGCCTATTGAGGCTGTTATTGTTGATGATGTTACGATGGACCTGGTACATCATGAGGAGCAGCCGGCTCCAGTTGTGATTGAGACACCCAAGCCCAAGAAGGCTAAGGCTTCTTCAAAGAAGTCAGCTTCTGTGTCTGCCACACCCTCAAGCACTGCTAGAAGGACCAGGTCCAAGGCCAAGAAAGTGAAGGTTATTGAAGAAGAAGAAGAAAAAGAAAGAGAATGGAGTGGAGGATAAGAGGAAATCTCTGGTGAGCAATCTGACAAACTCACCATGTTTGGCAAGCGTACTATTCTTAAAGGAAAGCTGGTGAAAGATCTGGAAGAATCCGGAATGATCTTTTTGATGAATAAGCTGGATGTGCAGGGATGGAAGGACACAGTCCTTCGCCTGGAAGGAAGGCTGGCAAGGAATGAACTTATGGAGTTTATAACTAATGCAAGTGTGAAGGATGGCAGGGTGGTAACCTCCACAGTCAAGGGGATTCATATCACATTTAATGCAAAGGATCTGGGAGAGATTCTGATTAACCCTGGTGAGGGCTATGATGATTACACTAGGCAAAGATGACCTAGTCTCAATGGAATGGCCTCAACTCTCAACATCACCAGATTCTTTTGTTAAAATGAGGAGGAACCTTAGCCCAGTCCAGTGTTCAAAAGTTAAATGAAGCCCCAGAACAAGCTATTCTTCGAATTTGTGATCAAGTTTCTGCTGCCAAGACAAGAGCGTAGGCACATCGCCAGTTACATGGACTTAACGCTTATGGAGTGCCTGTACAGGGGAAAGCAGATTAACTGGCCAACTTTCATCATTCAGATTTGGACAGAGTTGTAAATGGAACCAAAGCACATACTATTCCTTATGGCTTAATTCTGACAGCTGTGCTTGCCCACTTCGAGGTTTTTGTGAAGAAAGCTGAGATGGCTAATGCTAAGGATTATTTTGGGAAGAACACTTTGCTGATATGTGATTAGATTGTCAATGTTCCCGAGGATGAACCTGATTCATCTAGGAAGCAGCCAGTCAATAGCAAAGTCAGGTCATTGGTGCAGGACGGAGAAATAAATGATGCATAGATCCTTCGATTGAAATCTCACCTTCATGAGGTTGAAGCTGAGCGGGATGCTCTCAGATCTGAACTAGCCAAGGAGAAGGAGAAAAATGATGGCGTTCTTCAACAAATGCTTTCTCTCCTTCAAGACAAGATCCCAACCTCATCTGCCCCTTCCCAACCTTAGGAATTCCAGAGCCACCAAAAACCCCCTCATTGCCCAGTTCGGGATTTGTTATGTTTCTGTTTTTTTGGTTGTCTTTGCTCATGGTAGTGACTGGTTTAGTTTTTTTGTATGGTGCTTGAATTGCGTTCTAATCAATGAATTCTTTTGTTTTTGTTATTGTCTTATCTCAGTTTCTTAGATAGCTAACATTTATTGGTTTCTTTTGATGATTAATCATGTTTTGCACCTGCAGTTGCCTCAATGGCCATGAGTAATTGTTAACAACTCTGGTAAGTTTATCATTTTGCAACTTTTCGAAGATGCCAAAAGGGGGAAGATATGTTATGATATTTATAACCTAATGAACCTGGCCTCTCCATGATAAATGCTTAAAATCATACAAAGTGTTTGAAGTTTATATAGGGTTGAGCATAGAGTTTATCATCATCAAAAAGGGGGAATTTGTTGACCCAAGTCACTGCATGGTTTTGAAGATTGACAAATGCCTACCCAGTTGTCAGGGCAAACATATTCGAACGAACCAATTGGCACAAGGACCGTACATGCACAAGAGATAAACATGATCTGTGAATTATCCATGAACTAAGAGGTTGTCTCCTAATGCGAAAAGGTTGCAAATTGATAAGAGGTTAGAATTCAAGTTCAACAAGGACAGAAACAAAGGAAGGAAGTTGAGATAAACACAAACTCTTCCACCAAGGAAGAGTTGCATTAGAACTAGACAAGAACATCTCAACTTCTGGTGCTATATAATGTCGAAGTATTCCTACTGAAGAATTTATCGCACAAAGACAGAATTGAAGCAAGAACTGAAAGCAAAATTACCAGAGAAATTTTGCAAGCAGAATCCTTGTGCAAAACAAAGGCTACTGACAAGCTAGAAGAACCAGTTCCATCTGTTTGTTTTTCGAGTCTAGTTGGTTGTAGTAGGTAATTTAATATTGTATATTTCAGCTTTATTAGAAGCAATTGTAATAGGTACACACTGTTCAAGTTAGAGTTAACTTGAAGCTTGTCGCAATTAGCTAGAGGCTAGTTTGCTACAAAGGGATTAGAGTTAGTCCTAGGTTTAAAAAAGAGTTTATTTGTAAATGGTGTTTGGCTCAGAGTTGTAGTGAAGAGTTTGGGAAACTCCTACAGAGGAGTAGGTCGTGGTTTTTTCACCTTTTGAGCCAGGGTTTTCCACATAAAATTCTCTGTGTTTTTACTTTACTGCATTTATTATTCCGCACCCGTAGAAGTTGGAACACTAAGAAGAACCAGGTTCTTCTATTGAGACAACACTCAAAAATTGGACACCACACAAATCACCCCCCTCTTGTGTGGTATTGAAGTATAAAACAACATTTCTAGGAGTAGATCCATTAGGAATTAGCGTATCGCTTATGTTCATTTCACTTTAGATCATGCCAAAAGAAATAAGTAAGTGCCTTAACATACCTTAACCAAGTTGAGTTCTTAATACCTTCCAAGGAACTCTTCAAACAAGTTAACTCAATCTATCATAGCATAATGAGATTCAAAATCAGTGTTGAGCAAAGGCTAAGTCTGTAACTTAAGCTAGTAGCTCGTTTACGTAAATTCTCGCTGTAACAAGGGCCTCCTCCAATACCATATATCAACAACTACATCCATAAATATCCAGCAACATATAAATATCAATAACAAGATACCATATAACAACAACAACAAGTCACAACTACTTCACGACGAGCGACAAGCTGCGATTGGAATCTGTATAACCCATATCACCCCTTATATACTTTTCACATTAACTTAACAGGATCATTAACATGATAATAAAGTATTTCATCAATGATTCCATCCTTATAACATATACTTGTAACAAAGGAAACCATCCACAACTCCAACTATCTTCGATTAGCAACTTTATTCACTAGTTCATGTGTAGTCCATCATTTAACTTAATAAACATCAAGATAACCTTAAGCACATGAAATAACACAATACAAATACCTCATACAGTAACTTCAAGTCAAAATCCAAGTTATATTTAGCTTACAACATCCCTCAATGGCAATACAACACTATTTAAGCTAATCCAAGTAGTATCTTGTAGTTTATCATCCAAACAACTTACCCACCAGACAAGAAAGATTAAGCATAATTAGTAGGCTGTTATACTCACCTTAGCCAGTAGCAACAACTTCAAATTTCCTCCAAACACAGCCCACAACTATCCTCAATGACAACACAACCTCAAAGAGGTGTTGTTCTTCACTAGAACTAACTTTTGGTGTTGAAATATAGCGAATCCATTTGAAAGACTTGAAATAACCAAGGGTTGATATTAAAAACATGGGAGAGTATTTTTAAGAACATAAACCACTTAAAAAAACCTCCCACGCGAGCTGGAACCACCCAAAAATCAGCAACAACAAGAAGAACAAGAAACTTACTAGCGCGACGTGATTCTCAACACTTGGTTTGTGTTGTTTGCCATTTGTTTGGGTCTTGGATCATGAGAGAACCTTGAAAGAGTGTTTTAGGTGTATAGGGTCTGAAGATACTGAAAATGAATGAGTTAAAACAGGGTTGAGGAGTCTTATACATATCAACATATTTAAACCGCCTATGTGGGTCCCATAGAGAGCTACTTGGCACAGTCTCGCTAAAACGCGAATATCTCTCTGCTCCGCCATCGTATATACGAACAGTTTAATGAGTTGAAAACTAGACTCATAGATAATAAATTTGGAAGGTAGATCATCCAATAATTCCAAGTATATTGGGATAAAAACTCAGTTATATTTGACCTAATTTTCAGCACATTATGAATGTAACTTGTGATGACCTTTTCCAACTTTTGTTCCACAACTTGCTTGACTTCAATGCGTAAATGCGACTATCATAAGACTTAAATAAGTCATAACATAACCTGTTTATCATGTTAATCACCCTAGTCTCACCCCAAAAGTTCATGTTATAACACTCCAAATATGTCGACTTTCGACGAAACCCTATTTTCTTCAATTCATTTAGCATCTAATCTTTCCTACCCTCCTGGTAATTGTTATTCATGATATTAAATATTTGTAACCTCCAAGGTAATATTATTAACTTACTTTATATACTTTCAAAGATGATCTTATTTCTGAGCTTAAACTAATTGACTTACGAAGTACTCTCACGTAGGAAAATATGGGGTGTAACATCATTCCCCCCTTTGGAACATTCATCCTCGAATGTTGACTGGTGAACTTATCCGTGTATTAAAAAATAGCTTTTATGAATACTTTAATATTGTCTTTGCCATATAGAGAGCTGTTCGGTGAATAAATCCAAAGGCTAGGGTATTCCCCCTTTTAGGCCTCTTTCTCACACCACGACTTGTGGTGAAAATTCTTCCAATCTAACTATTTCTACCTTATTTCATGCAGTATGTATGATTCTGACCTTGTATGTGCACCTATGCGACTCTTCTCTCATTTTTCCTCCAGCGTTTAGCCAATCTCTAGGCCTCACTTTGTGAACATATACAGAACTCGACAAGCTATCCCTCTATGGGTGTACTGAAGTTCTTTACTCGGTACTTTGTCAAACTTACGACTATTGATATATCTTGTTTCATAGCCTTGGTTATCTATATTTATGTCTTTACTACATCTAGGTGGGTCATACTGTACCATAACACTTACTTTAATTTATTATTACCGATATTTTCAAACCAACTATAGGTTACGCTGTCGCTGCTTATCCTATATGTATAAATCTAAGTCTTTTAGTTCTTCCTCATTACTGTTCATCTTAAGAATGACAACCTAATATAATGTCATACTTTGGAAGTTTTCATCCATCTATTGTTGATTCACCTTAATGTTGATCTAAAATCTACTATTGATAAATTGAAACCTCTTATATAATATATCGTCACTAGGGCTCACGTCTCATCGGGGAACATCTGAAGTGATTTTCCTGATACACTTAGGGACGATACTATACTCCAATAACTGTATTTCATAGCATCCCAATGTGATGCATCCTATAGAGGGGGAGGGGGTATTCTAATCCTGTTTCATCCATGAAATACCTTTTTCTTTAAATCATTACTCAATCAAAGGCCTAAATATCATCCTCTTATCTATCAAACTTAAACCCTTATTCTACTACCAGGGCACCATTTCATCTCTTATAGTTTCTCCTAGTCTTAAGACTCCTCTGAGTTCATTCGGGATGTATCGAGCTTTCTACAAATTATGGAAACCATCAGTGATGGGTTTAATCGCTAGAAAATACCTATTCCCTTCACCTTCTCACTCACCTTTCTTATCCTTACTCCTATCTACCAAAAACCTTATCACTCTATGATACTTTAGCTTGCTACCTACACATATCTATATATACTACTCGCAACCTTTATTTAACTTGCTAGCACCATAGATTTCCTTTCGTGCCTTCTAAATTGTATTTAAATGTAAGAAATTACTTTTCCTGGTCATTCTGCCACTTGCTGCATGGATACTTGGCTTATCTTAGTGCCCACGAATACTGGAATTCCCTGTAACTCATATGATCTCAAATATCAGCTTTTGATTTTTTTCTTCTTCCCGTTCATTAGCCACGATATGTGCCACTTTCTTATGGAGTGCATATAATGTGGTACTGAGACTGTTGTTACAAGATCATTTCCTCTTTAGGTCACTATGCTTCGGTTGAAACATTCTTCCTTATTTCCTCAGCAAGGCTTTCGTTGTAGTACTTAGGGAAGAACTTCTAACTCTTGTAAAGCTGCCATGTTATTACATCGTATACTTGATGGAATTTTTGATGTTATTACTCACCTATTATTATTCTTAGTTACTTACATCCGCGCTCTTGTGCTCGTAGGGTTTCTTCTGAAGTGAAAGTTGACTATCTCCCTAATGGCACTTTTTTTAAAATTTTTTTAACACTTATATGGTACCTTTAACTACCCAAACTCCTATCTGAATATTACTCAAGGATAACGATGGAATCATATCTGCAAGACTGAATTCCCTAAATTGGGTTTCACTACGTTTATCTTTCACGATTTGTTGATTTATCTATGACCTCTTATTTAGCTATAACTAGACTGTTCCTGAATCAACTATAGACTACCTGTTGGTACATTCTCATATTTATATTATGTGTAACCTCTCTTGGGTTATGTTTTGTTTTTTCGTCTTAACTTACCCTCACACTAGATCCTTATGTATCAAGTGTCCATTCGCACTTATTTATCAATTAACATCCTTGTCGGGAACCCTTACTGCCTCTTACCAACGTCGTGCTTGCGTAATGTTCAGAATCATAACATATCTGTAGGATCTGAATAAATTCAATCTCATTCCTTTCTCCTTTTTACCGCATTCTTCCTTTTTATTCCATAGTTACCTCATCATCTTTGGAATCTCTTCCCATCTTCACTGACATCTTACTCGCCTTGCGGTAACCCTTCTGTATCAAAGATAACTGAATACCTTACGCACGAGGGTGACACGTGGTGTAACTAGAAAATTTAGTCCCTTAAGATTAACTCTAGTCATAGTGCTTGCTTTAGGGAAGTGTCTTCCTGAATGACCTTTAAATGTTATTCTTCTATTATCCATTCTATTATCGCCGGAACGCGATCTGTGAAATTCTCACGATGCCGACTATTATCAAATCCTTCGGTCCCTAATCATGTTCAGTT
Organism: Nicotiana knightiana; assembly: GCA_005239525.1. Lineage (NCBI taxonomy): Eukaryota > Viridiplantae > Streptophyta > Magnoliopsida > Solanales > Solanaceae > Nicotiana > Nicotiana knightiana. Next base: position 11,585 of record ML439308.1, read on the forward strand.
TATATTTTTCACTAGCCCATACTAATTTCTATTACTCTGAGGGTCTAACTCTTCCTTCTGGTAATCACGTTTGAGTCACCAACTCATTTCTCGAAATGAGGGTATGGCTTTATGGCATATACTCTTGTATTATCTCAAGGAATGTCTCCTCTTGTCTTTTACTTCACTTAACTATAGACTCTGTCATTCTGTCATATTTTGATGTACCGTTATCACCCATTTATCACATCTTACTCATAATGTTTCATTTACTCTTCTTATTCTCCTGCTAATATTTCTGTCTATCACCTTATTATGAAGACTTCAACAAAAATTTCTTTCACTTTTAGCTCCCCCTTCTTCATCTCACTGGCTCTTCGGGACGCCTAACATTCTCTTTTTTTTTTTACTAGGGGCTGGAGTCATACTAAGGTAAATATTTATCCCTTCTAGGATCCCACTGCCTATCTTCTGAAATTTTTGAATATTCTAGTATTCATATCTTACTGTACTATTCTAAAGTTCACCATATGGGCCTCTCACAAGGAGATCTCTTACCTCATTTTCACTATCTTTCAGAAATGTTAGCTAATGTTAATAATCAATCCATAATTTTGGGTTACTCTAACCCTAGTGGGATCCTGATATCCCATCCTGCTCTTAAACTATATCTGTTAGCTCCCATATGGCATAACTGAGATGGGTGTGGACAATTATACATACCTCTATTATTGTTGAAGGTAACTCAGAATACTTATATTTCTCTGCCTCAATTGTAAATACTGATAATTTTCACTAACTAGGTACCTCGTACCTTTCTTCACCTTGATTCTTTTACTTGTTGAGACTTGTATCTACCTTCTGATTCTCTTATTGCTTTTTACCATGTAGGTGGATAGATATTCATTCCTTAGGGCTCCGGATCAAGAATCTTACACGTCTTAGACACACATAATCTACTGAAGACCTCACATTTACTCATCATAAGCATGATGTAAAATTGAGTTCCTCTAACTTAAGTCTTCCACAGCCACATTCAATCTCTTACCAACTGCCTTTGTGGATGTAGGTATCATTGTATTATGAATAAAGTAGAATTTAGGAGTTTGAATTCTTACAATTGAGCTCTGCCACACGAACTAGAGTAAGAAGAAAGAGTGACAGTCCTAAATGCCATGTCGCCTCTTGATTATAAGTGTGGTGCATAACACACCCATAAACAAGACTCTACTTGACACAAATTGTAGACTCCCTAGGACAGAACTGCTCTGGTACCACTTCTGTCACGACCCAAACCGAAGGGCCACGATGGGCACCCAATACCTTACTCAACCGAATACCAATGTAACATATCTTTCTTATCGAACTATCATGGGTAAATTGGCCAAAAGGGTCGTCATGAGATAACTAGAATAAAATATAAGTGCATACTAGACATATGATGACCCAACATTATATATAAATTTATACATGCGACATACTGGCCTATAAGGCCGACATGATTATTTTTACACTCAAAACATAGGCTGACAAGGCCATACAAGTATCCATATACATGACATCTGTCTACAAGCCTCTAAGAGTACATAAATGTCATATAGGTCGGGATAGAGCCCCGCCATATCAGTCAATACATGTCCCAATCATACTGACCAAATAGGCAACTCCAGAGCAAGTGGAGTGCAGCAACACCTTCTGCTGAGCTGATAGCCTACTAGGAGGACTGTCAACTTGTCTATCGGGACCTGCAGGCATGAAATGCACCATCCCCAGGCAAAAGGGACGTTAATACGAATAAAGTACCGAGTATGTAAGGCACAAAAACATAAATAAGAACAATAGTTTAAAGTGAGATAGAGAAGATACAACCGGTAGCATCTTAGCGCCTCTGAGGGCTACTGACATGAAATTCATGATACATATATAGAAATAAACTTTTAAAAACATACGCCTCTTTGGGCATCATTATCATCATCATATCGTACCCGGCCTTGAAGAGGACTCGGTAAAATCGTACCCGGCCTTGAAGAGGACTCGGTAAAAATGTACCCGGCCATCATAAGGCTCGGTAGAATCCTACCCGAGCCACGTGAAGCTCGGTAAACCCGTCTGATAAGTGGTTGCACAATAGGTGCCATACCCGACTGCCTATAGCGCGGCTCGGTAGAGTAAAAATAAATACTATATATAATGCATGCTAGACTCATGGAATCACGCTCTACCTTACGGAATGGCGTAAGGTAGTTGCACCTTCGATTAACATTATGGACAACCATACTATCAATATGAACCTTAGTAGGATTCAAGGATCATATATACTTGCTTATAATAACTTTATAAGGAAAGAGCAACATGGACAACCTTAGCTTCTAGGGGTAGATCATTTAGGAATTAGCGTATCGTTTATGTTCATTTCACTTTAGATCATGACAAAAGAAATAAGTAACTGCCTTAACATACCTTAACCAAGTTTATTCCTTAATATCTTCCAAGCAACTCTTCAAACAAGTCAACTCAATATATCATAGCATAAGGAGATTCAGAATCAGTGTTGAGGAAAGACTGTCTGTAACTTAAGCTAGTAGCTCGTTTACATAAATTCTCGCTGTAAAAAGGGCCTCCTCCAATACCATATGTCAACAACAACAGCTAGAGAAATCGAGAAACATATAAATATCAATAACAAGATACCATATAACAACAACGACAAGTCACAACTACTTCACGACGAGCGACAAGCTGCGATTGGAATCTGTATAACCCATATCACCCCTTATAGACTTTTCACATTAACTTAACAGGCTCATTAAAATGATAATGAAGTATTTCATCAATGATTCCATCCTTACACCATATATTTGTAATAAAGGAAACCATTCACAACTCCAACTATCTTCGATTAGCAACTTTATTCACTAGTTCATGTCTACTCCATCATTTAACTTAATCAACATCAAGACAACCTTAAGCACATGAAATAACACAATAAAAATACCTCCTACAATAACTTCAAGTAAAAATCCAAGTTATATTTAGCTTACAACATCCCTCAATGGCAATACAATACCATTTAAGCTAATCCAAGTAGTATCTTGTAGTTTATCATCCAAACAACTTAACCAACAGACAAGCAAGATTAAGCATCCACAACTTGCTTGACTTCAATGCGTAAATGCGACTATCATAAGACTTAAATAATTCATAACATAACCTCTTTATCATGTTAATCACCCTAGTATCACCCCAAAGGTTTATGTTATAACATTCCAGACATGTCGGCTTTCGACGAAACCCCATTTTCTTTAATTCGTTTAGCATCTCAGCTTTCCAACCCTCCTGGTAATTTTTATTAACAATATTAAATATTTGTAACCTCCAAGGTAAAATTATTAACTTAATTTATATACTTTCAAAGATGATCTCATTTTGAGCTTAAATCAATTGACTTAAGACGTACTCTCATGTAGGAAAATATGGGGGTGTAACAATGTGGTATTGAAAGGTTCACTATAATTTGTGCATGATTAAAATCTGAGATTGGCATGGGATGATGTTGGGACTTGTGGTATTTCTGAGTCATTAATGAATCTATATTTCAGTGTCAGAGGGGTTAGAGAAACGACTTCAGATTCACATACGGTCTCTTCACTGTGGGCATCTCTGTTGCAGCAGTATTGGGTGCTTCGGAGGAAAATACGGTGGAGTATGAACTTCTGGGCTACGTGGTTCATGCTAAGATTTTCTCTATAGAGCTTTAATTTTTGGATTGTTATGTATCAACAGGGAGAAGTGTTACCCTAAGGAAAAGTCGAGGAGTATCCGAAGAAATGGGCCAGCTCGGTGGTGTTGAGTCAGTATAGGAATGTAAGTAATTGCTCCTTTTTGTGTGGTAATTCTCTACTGGTGTTTGTGCCAGTACTCTTATGTTGGACGATTTTTGTGACTTGGTTGAGTTGGGGAGATTCGCTTCTGGTGGCTTAGTTATGTGCGGGCGGGTCTCGGAGAGTTATCGATGGTGTCAACCACGACTTGAGTCGGTTGTCTGCTATGGGAATAAGGGATATGTTGTGCATTATGGTTTTCTCCTGGATTAATATACAAAGTTAATAAAATGCTGGCATTAGTGGGTATCGCATGTGAAAATACTGCATTTTGGGAAAGCACCTTGTGTTTTGATTTGCGGATGCTAGGCTAGTGGTATGGTGATTACTATTTTTTAGGCTTCTGAGGTCCGAATTTTGATACGTGGCATGGAAGGTCGACGTGGGTGCTTTTGCAAGATGATGGACTGTGAGTGATGTATCAGCCATTTGAGTAGGGCAATTGAGATCAGGTATGGAACTTCTGGCATTCATGATGTTTCGGGGCTGAATGTCCTCATAGGCGGACTATTTCTTGGTTGCAGATTGTGAAGAAATATTGAGAATGGGATAACTGATGGCAGATATTATGGATATGTTGCTACGGACGTTTGTAAGGATATTTACCTGTTTGGGAATGATCAGAATTGGTTTGTGGGTAGTTGAAAGCCCAATGGGAATGTGTATTCTATATCAGATCAGGTTTTGTTACTCTTGTGAAATTGATATCCTGAGTTTGGTACCAGGCAGAATGGATGCCATCTGTACCTAGTCTGTGTTATGTGCGTCTCTATTATGCTATGATGGGTTGTGAAATTATATGATTATTCACATGCATGTTGTAATTCCGTTAAGACCTTATGGAGATATGGGCAAGATATTCCTCGTGATGTTGGTTTTCTCATTGCACCTTAGTTGTGCATGTTTTCCTTCACGTTGTATTATTTTTATTCGCCTTCCCACACTTATATTTTTGCACTATATTAAACTTGATGTTGGCATACATGTGATCGATGAGCCCGAGTACTTTGGCTTGATGGGTATCCCTATGTGGATTAATATATTTGAGATCGGGTTGCACGCCGCAACGGATGTTATGTGGGGTACCCTTTCCTTTTGTTTATTTGGTGTTATGTTTTCCCTCTGTGGGATGAGTTAATGAAATTTTACTTTTGTTGTTTTATCTATTGTACTTATTAGATAGTCCTCATACCTTGCTTTCCTTCTATATTTGCTGCATATCTGAGATATTGCTGGTTTGGTGTACGAACTGTATTGTGTGAGAATCTGTGTGGTCTCGGGGTGAGTTGTCAGTTGGGCTGTTTGTATTTGCTGAGATGAGGTTTCTAGACGTGAGATTTGAACTATTGTATCGGGATGAGGAGTGTTTGGAAGGATGATGCTATTTCCCCTTAGAATTGGGATATGGCCCTTGACGAACGAAGGGGTCTTCTTGGCTTGTTGATTTCATTGGTGGTTATGCATTTCTGCATGTTTCTTTTATCATGGACAACATTGCAGAGGTTCGTAACAAGGTTTTTGTGATGACCCAAAAGGTCATCCCGTATATTTCTAGCTAATTCTGTGTTCCGAGGTTGTGAAAACCTCCTTCTATCTCACCTCGATTTATGTGCACAGTCCGAAAGTGTAGCCGGGAAGCCTTTATGTGAAAAATTGATTAAAATGATAATTTATTATTGGAAATTTGAATAAAGTTGATTTCAGTCAACGTTTTTGGTAAACGCGCCCAGACCCGTGATTGGACGGTCCCGGAGGGTCCGTAGAAATATGGGACTTGGGCGTATGCCCGGAATCAAATTCCGAGGTCTCGAGTACGAGAAATGAATTTTTAAAGAAAAAATATTTTCTGAAAAATATAAAGGTTTTTGAAAATGAAATTTGAGGTGAAACCTGTGGTATCGGGCCTGTATCTTGGTTCCGGAGCCCGGAACAGGTTCAAATATTTTATATGTGTTATCTGTGAAATTTGAAAATAAACGGACTTCGTTTGGCGTGATTCAGATAAAAAATAGAGAAAAATTGAAGTTTAAAGAAGTTTTAAGAATTTCATTGATTTTGGGGTTTATTTCGTTGTTTTTGAAGTTATTTTGGTTGTATAATTACATGAATAATTCTGTAGGATGTTGTAGAGGTTGTGTGCATATATAGTTTTGAGCCATGAGGGCTCGAGTGTGTTTCGGATAGGCATCGGGGTGTTGAAACTTAGAAAAAAATCTGGTTTTTGCTGCTGTTATGTCTACTATCCCTCCCTTCTATGCGATCACATAGCCTTAGACGCGATCACATAGTGTAAATTTGAAATGCCCAGTTTTTCTTCTACGCGTTCGCAGGAATCCACCCGCAATCGCGGAAGTCAGCCTGCTCCTTATACGCGATCGCGTAGAGAATTTTTGACCTGTGATATTTTTCCTCTACGCGATCGCAAAAAATTTCACGCGATCGCGATGCTTTACAAACTTGGGCAGATTATTATAAGTTTCAAAACTCAGGGGTTTCACCATTTTAAATATATTTTGACTTCTAGAACTCGGTTTTGGGCGATTCCTAGAGGGATTTTCACATAAATAGAACGTGTAAGTGTTGTTCCACTATAATTAAATATATTTCATGAATCAGATCTTGTTTTTATCATTTAAATTGTGTTTTGGGTTGAGAAGATTGTGGGGTTTGAAAGAAAACTTCAAAAATGAAAATTCAATATTTGAATGACCAAATGGTATCGGGATTGGATAAATTTAGTATGGGTGAACTCGTCTCAGAATGGGTAATCGGAATTTGTAAAATTTGTCGGGTTCCGAGGTGCGGGCCCGGGGGTGGACTTTTGGGTCGATTTTTACAAATTTGGAAAGATTGAAACTTTATTATTCAGAATCGTTTCTTATACGTTTTATATGTATTTTGAAGTTATTTTAGATGATTTTGAGCCGCCCGGAAGTCTTCCTGCCCGAGAAGTCTATTTTAGAGTACCGGGTTGTCATCTCTGAGGTAAGTATCTTGCCTAACCTTGTGTGGGGGAACTACCCCTTAGGATTGAGTCTTCTATGTTGATTGTAGTCCGCGTACGCGAGGTGACGAGTGCGTACTAGGACTTATTTTCAAATAGATTTCCCTTTAGGGATTTTTAGATCCTTATGTTCCCCGTATATTAATTTCACTTGTTATATCTGAATTCCTAATTCCTAGTTTCATCTCTTCCTGCTCAGATTAGAAGTACGTGCCTAGCATTCCTTATTTCTTATTTGACTTAAATAAAGACTTTGTTTTTCCTACCTTTATATTATATCTTTCTTTATACACTGCCTATGTGACTAAAACTAGTGCAATCTCGCCCTATAAATGTCTAACAAGTAATTGGAATATCTATACATTGGTCAAGCATGCCCGTGAGTCGTATGTTGTGATTTAAATGATTTTCCTCTTAAGTACTACTTAGATTTAAATGATGACCATCCTTGTTGATGGTATTCTTTGATGCTGCCTATTTACTAAGCATTTGTTCAAACTGAGTTTATTCGGTGATGCTAATTGTCTAAGTGAGATTGGTTATAGCTGATTCCCTTGCCGGGATGATTTGGTTTCTTGGTTGCGAACTTGAATGTATAGAATCATTGCTATATTTGCCTTGTCTTCCCCTCGTTATGTTGTTCTCTCTTTGTGCTTGGCATTCCTCTCAGTGGCTACTTCTTATGAGTGAGTTTTTACCACTTTTGTGATTTAAGTCTTTGTATTGATTTTCTCACCGCACTTTGTATTCGGCCTTGTTTTCCTTTGCGCCGGTTGTAGCAATATATGTTGTTTCTATCGCATTCTGGTTGTTTTCCTCAGTGGCTGCATTGAATATTTAAATTGGGACTACAGACAGAGATCCGGGAGCTTTCCACATGTACTACATTGCATATTTAAATTGGGACTACGGACAGAGATCCAGGAGCTTTCCCCCTGTACTGCATCGCATATTTAAATTGGGACTACGGACATAGATCCAAGAGTTTTCCCCCTGTACTGCATCACATATTAAAATTGGGACTACGGACAGAGATCTGGGAGCTTTTCCCCTGTACTGCATCGCATATTTAAATTGGGACTACGAACATAGATCCGAGAGCTTTCCCCCTGTACTGCATTGCATGACAAATTCTGAGTTGCAGACTGAGTTGCGATAGTTTTATCATTGAGGAGATTTGGATCGAGAGATATAAATATATATATTGAAAAGTATAGCTGAAAAATAATTATTTCCAGGAAAAGTTATGTATCAAGGACTTCTATTTCGAAAATATACTTGAAAAGCATTTGTCTTGCAGAATAGTGATATTTGAAAGAGCAGTACTTGGGAAAGTATATTTTGAACATCACATATTTTGATGATATTTGAGAGAGCAGTACTCGGGAAAATATATTTTAACATCATGTATTTTGATGATATTTGAAAGAGCAGTACTTGGGAAAATATATTTTGAACATCACGTATTTTGATGATATTTGAAAGAGCAGTACTTGGGAAAATATATTTT
>ML439308.1:20543-42533 GCA_005239525.1 Nicotiana knightiana
GGCATAAATATACATTCAGATAAAGTATGTGTCAAAGAAGAAATTTCTCTATTCCGAAATGATTATATCTTTGAAGCTTTCAAAATAAACTCACGATTCAAAAGTTTTCACTCGAAGGTTGACAAGTTTTATTGAGTTTATTGGCTAAGGCCTGAGTAAATAAATTGATGCAGTGTTGAGTTGCTAGTGCTTTTATTGGGTTGTGATTCCCGCCGTTTTGGATTGTATTATTTCCATTCTCTTTGCGTATTTATTCTATGTTGTCCGTTGATCATAACTATTTAATTTTCTTCCGTACTATTCGATCTAATCGTTAATTATATTGAAAAATCTTTAGATAGATATTATGTTTTTCGGTCATTTGTACATTTATGCCTTTTTACTTATTAGACCGGTGGTGTCTTGACTAGTCCTCGTCACTACTTCACCAAGGTTAGTCTTGATACTTAATTGGCACCGTTGTGGTGTGCTCATACTACACTTCTGCACATTTTTGTGTGCAGATCCAGGTTATCGTTGTTTGCAGCTGCGCAGATCATTGCTGAGGAGACTCAAGGTAACCTACTGCTGCGTTCGCAGGCTTCAAAGTCACCTTCCTATTTTATTCTATTCAACTTTACTTACTTATTCCTAGACAGTTGTATTTAGATTTTATAGAAGGATTTTGTAGAGCTTATGACTTGTATTTACCGGGTTTCGGGAAATTGTAAACTATGTCAAGATGTCTATATCGAGACTGTTATAATTCCTTTATTATTGTTGTTATTCAGTAGAAATGTTAGGCTTACCTAGTCCCTAAGACTAGGTGCCATCACGATACCCAATGGAGGAAGATTTGGGTCGTGACAAGTTGGTATCAGAGCTCTAAGTTCATAGGTGCTACGAGTCATAACCGGTTTTGGTAGAGTCTTGCAGATTGGTACGGAGACGTCTGTACCTATCTTCGAGAGGCTACAAAACTATCAGGACAATTTCACTTCCTTCATTCCTATCATGCGAGTTGATTGATCTTGAAGTTTGAAATTATCATTGCATTCTCCCACTGATGGTGAGGACACGAGCGGCGGTTCCGGATGATGCTACCCCGAAGCAAATGTCACAAGGGTCAGAGACAGAGGCTAACGAGGAGCACGTGCCGCAGTTAAGATGCCTACCAGAGCAGCCGTTGAGGAGTCGCCAGTAGTCCTAGTTAGGGGACAGGTACTGGGGGTGCCTGTTGCTACCCCGGTCTTCAGAAGATTGGAGAGGAGTTTTGAGTACAATTGGTACATCGGCTCAGGCCGGGTTGATTCTAGTGCACCAGTTGCTTCATAATATTGGTCAAGTTCCAGTTGTCATGGCAGCACGACATGTGGTTTCAGATCAGCCCGTGGTTAGGACAATAACATCGGAGGTAGAGCACCTTGGGATTTAGAGGTACTGGAAGTACCACCCTTCTATCTTTCAGTGGATTGGCGGTGGGTAATGCCCAGGGTTTTCTGGAGAAGTGTCACCATATTCTTCGTACTTCGGGTATTGTGGAGACGAGCGAGATTGATTTTGTCACGTCTCAGGTCCAGAGTAGTGGGTTGATCAGCGGTGGCGACATATGAGTTGGGTAACCTGGCTGAGTTAGCTTCACTAGCATGGATTCAGTTTTCGGAGATGTTTTGAGGGAGGTTGCACCTCAGTTCCGTCACGATGTACAGTGCACGGAGTTTGAGCAGTTGCGTCAGGGTGCTATGTCACCATTGGAGTACGCCGTCAGATTCAGTGAGTTGGCCAGATATACACCTCACTTGGTTGCTTCAGTTAGAGGGCGAGTCCGTAGATTCATCGAGGGACTCAGGCACAGTAGAGAATCTTAGGTCAACTAGTTCAGTTGCATTACCAACTTCGCATGGGAGCATTTCCGATACTCATAGGTCTCAGAGGATCCATATCGTATGTTTTCCACAGCCACATCGGCAGACAGATTGTTTTTAGTGTGGAGATGTTAGCCACAGTGTGAGAGATTGTTTCAAGATTCAGGTAGTAGAGTTATGGCAGGGTGTTCAGGTGGATAGAAGGCGCCTAAGAGGAGGAGGCCCGACCTGTTGATGTGTTGCATATAGTAGGCTAGAGGCCGTCGTGTCAGATATCATCACCCATGTATGGCTTGATGTGCTAAAGTGGGGTACCATTGTATTTCACTATAGTCCTGTTGGTCAGGACGAGTTCCCATTATTTTTTGTCTCATTATGAGTGAATTTCATGTATTGCACTCTATTTTTGTGCTTGCTCCTATTGGGAGATTCTATGAGTAGTAGCCGTGTCTATCATTGTTTTATTCATCCTTGCTAGTGGTGAAACTGGAAGTGAGTCCATGTCGTCCTTCGTGGTAAGGTTTATGTGGTTCTCCTGAGTATTTTGTTTTCGAGCTATGATTGGATGCTCCATTGAGATGAGAGTAAGTGAGCCCTACGATTTTGTTAGTCGAGGTGAATTAGCGGGAGATCTCTATTGGTATTATATATATTCGATATGTGTCGAAGAGTTGAGGGCGAGACCCTCGTGATTTGATATGTTTGGACCGGGCTGAGTACCGCGGTGGAATTTTTATCAGGATCGCATCCTTGTGATTTGTTCATATGATTTGCTTCTCTCTTGTTATATTGCTTTTGGTAAGTCAGTATCGATAGCGAGTTATGCCTATGGGCTGGTTTGATAGTACCTTTATATATGCTTCTATCTTTCCTACTCAGCCATTCGTTATGTGTTTCTTTGGTTCAGTTTGCAGGATGTGTGCCCGGTGGTGTAAGCTGTGATTCGGGTGTCTTCTGATGAGGTCTTCATGTTTATTGCATCATCATCGGTATTATGGGATTTGGAAACAGAGAGTTCTTCTATATGCTTAACTGCCAATGTTGAGTTGATTTCGGGCAGTTATGGTGATCAAAAGTGCTATTGAGCCTGTGCGTGATGTGCTATGTTGTGTGGCCGTGCCTTATGGGCGTAGACCTGAGTTGATGCAGTTGGTTGAGGCTAATGCCAGACATGGGTTAAGAATCAGGTCTTTTGGAAATAAGTAGAAAGTGAGGAATTGAGGTATGAGGCTTATCGATGATGATGAGAAGGTTATATGGCAGTTGTGATGGTTTCATCAGGCTTATGTAGGTTGGGGTGACGTGGGATCACCTTCGGGTGTATGTGGGAAATGCGCAATCAGTGATTGGATGAGTTCAAAGTGAATCTTAGCACGTTCGAGGACGAATGTTTGTTTAAGAGGGAGAGATTGTGATGACCCAAAAGGTCATCCCGTATATTTCTAGCTAATTCTGTGTTCCGAGGTCGTGAAAACCTTCTTCTATCTCACCTCGATTTGCGTGCGCAGCCCGTACGTGTAGCAGGGAAGCCTTTATGTGAAAAATTGATTAAAATGATAATTTTGTATTGGAAATTTGAATAAAGTTGACTTTACTCAACGCTTTTGGTAAACGGACCCGAACCCGTGATTGGACGGTCCCGGAGGGTCCGTAGAAAAATATGGGACTTGGGCGTATGCCCGAAATCGAATTCCGAGGTCCCAAGTCCGAAAAATGAATTTTTAAAGAAAAATTGTTTTTTGAAAAATATAAAGGTTTTTGAAAATGAAATTTGAGGTGAAACCTATGGTATCAGGCCCGTATCTTGGTTCCGGAGCCCGGAACAGGTTCAACATGTTTTATATTTGTTATGGAAATAAACGGAATTCGTTTGGTGTGATTCAGAACAAAAATAGAAAAAAATTGAAGTTTAAATAATTTCATTGATTTTGGGGTTTAATTCGTTGTTTTTATGTTATTTTGGTGGTATAATTACTCGAATAAGTCCGTAGGATGTTGTAGAGGTTGTGTGCATAAATGGTTTTGAGCCATGAGGGCTCGGGTGTGTTTCGAATAGGCGTCGAGGTGTTGAAACTTAGAAAAAAATCTGGTTTTTACTGCTGTTATCGCATAGCCTTACACGCGATCACATAGTGTAAATTTGAAATGCCCAGTTTTTCTTCTACGCGTTCGCAGGAATCCATCCGCGATCGCGGAAGCCAACCCGCTCCTTCTACACGATCGCATAAGCTATTACTCGATCGCGTAGAGCATTTTTGACCTGTGATATTTTTCCTCTACGCGATCGCAAACAATTTCACGCGATCGCGATCTTTTAAAAACCTGGGTAGATTATAAGTTTCCAAAATCGGGGCTTTCACCATTTTAAACATATTTTGACTTCTAGAACTCGGTTTTGGGCGATTCCTTGAGGGATTTTCACACAAATCGAATGTGTAAGTGTTCTTCCACTATAATTAAATATATTTCATGAGTTAGTTCTTGTTTTTATCATTTAAATTGTGTTTTGGGTTGAGGGGATTGTGGGTTTTGAAAGAAAACTTCAAAAATGAAAATTCATGATTTGAATGACCAAATGGTATCGGGATTGGATAAATTTAGTATGGGTGAACTCGTATCGGAATTGTAATCGGAATTTGTAAAATTTTCGGGTTCCGAGGTGCGGGCCCGGGGGTCGACTTTTGGGTCGATTTTTACAAATTTGCAAAGATTGAAACTTTATTATTTGGAATCGTTCCTTATACGTTTTATATGTATTTTGAAGTTGTTTTAGTTGATTTTGAGCCGCCCAAAGGTCTTCCCGCCCGAGAAGTCTATTTTTGAGTACCGAGTTGTCGTCTTTGTGGTAAGTATCTTGCCTAACCTTGTGTGGGGGAACTACCCCTTAGTATTGAGTCTTCTATATTGATTGTAGTTCGCGTACGTGAGGTGACGAGTGCGTAGTAGGACTTATTTGCAAATCGATTGCCCTTTAGGGATTTTTAGATCCTTATGTTCCCCGTATATGAATTTTACTTGTTATATCTGAATTCCCGATTCCTAGTTTCATCTCTTCCTGCTCAGATTAGAAGTACGTGCCTAGCATTCCTTGTTTCTTATTTGATCTTATTTGACTTAAATGAAGACTTTGTTTTTCCTACCGTTATATTATATCTTTCTTCATACACTGCCTATGTGACTAAAACTAGTGTAATCTCGCCCTATAAATGTCTAACAAGTAATTGGAATATCTATACATTGGTCAAGCATGCCCGTGAGTCGTACGTTGTGATTTAAACGATTTTCCTCTTAAGTACTACTTAGTTTTAAATGATGACCATCCATGTTGATGGTATTCTTTGGTGCTGCATATTTATTGAGCATTTGTTCAAACTGAGTTTATTCGGTGAAGCTAATTGTATAAGTGAGATTGGTTATAGCTGATTCCCTTGCCGGGATGATTTGGTTTCTTGGTTGTGAACTTGAATGTATAGAATCGTTGCTATATTTGCCTTGTCTTCCCCTCGTTATGCTATTCTCTCTTTGTGCTTGGCATTCCTCTCAGTGGCTACTTCGTATGAGTGATTTTTTACCACTTTTGTGATTTAAGTCTTTGTATTGATTTTCTCACCGCACTTTGTTTCGGCCTTGTTTGCCTTTGCGCCAGTTGTAGAAATATATGTTGTTTATGTCGCATTCTGGTTGTTTTCCTCAGTGGCTGCATTGCATATTTAAATTGGGACTACGGACAGAGATCCGGGAGCTTTCCCCCTGTACTGCATCGCATATTTAAATTGGGACTACAGACAGAGATCCCGAAGTTTTCCCCCTGTACTACATTGCATATTTAAATTGGGACTACAGACAGAGATTCGGGAACTTTCCCCTTGTACTGCATTGCATGACAAATTCTGAGTTGCGGACTGAGTTCCGGTAGTTTTATCATTGAGGAGATTTGGATCGAGAAAGATAAATATATATATTGACAAGTATAGGTGAAAAAAAATTATCTCTGGGAAATTTTATGTCTCAAGGACTTCTATTTCGAAAGTATATTGAAAAGTATTTGTCTTGCAGAATAATGATATTTGAAAGAGCAGTACTTGGGAAAGTATATTTTGAACATCACGTATTTTGATGATATTTGAAAGAGCAGTACTCGGGAAAATATATTTGAACATCACATATTTTGATGGTATTTGAAAGAGCAGTACTTGGAAAAATATATTTTGAACATCACGTATTTTGATGATATTTGAAAGAGTAGTATTTGGGAAAGTATATTTAACCCCCCCCCCCATTTTGAAGAGACTATGTGGTTAAGTTTTCTCTTTATAAAAATATATAAATATACATTAAGATAAAGTATGTTTCAAAGAAGAAATTTCTCTATTCCTAAATTATTATATATTTGAAGCTTTCCAAATAAACTCACGATTCAAAAGTTTTCACTCGAAGGTTGACCAGTTTTATTGAGTTTATTGGCTAAGGCCTGTTGTAAATAAATTGATGCAGTCCTGAGTTTTATGTGCTTTTATTGGGTTGTGATTCCCGCTGTTTTGGATTGCATTCTTTCCATTCTCTTTGTGTATTTATTCTATGCTGTCAGTTGATCGTAAGTATTGAATTTTCTTCCGTACTATTCGATCTTATCGTTAATTATATTGAAAAATCTTTAGATAGATATTATGTTTCGGTCATTTATACATTTATGACTTTTTACTTATTCGACCGGTAGTGTCTTGACTAGTCCTCATCACTACTTCACCAAGGTTAGTCTTGCTACTTACTGGGCACCGCTGTGGTGTGCTCATACTACACTTCTGCATATTTTTGTGTGCAGATCCAGGTAATCGTTGTTAGCAGCTGCGCAAATAATTGCTGAGGAGACTCAAGGTAACCTGCTGCTGCGTTCGCAGGCTTCGGAGTCACCTTCATGTTTTATCTATTCAACTGTACTTACTTATTCCTAGACAGTTGTATTTAGATTTGATAGAAGGATTTCATAGAGCTTATGACTTGTATTTACCTGGTTTTGGGAAATTGTAAACTCTGTCAAGATGTCTATATCGAGACTGTGATAATTCCTTTATTATTGTTGCTGTTTAGTAGAAATGTTAGGCTTACCTAGTCCCTAAGACCAGGTTCCATCACGATACCCAATGGAGGAAAATTTGGGCCGTGACAGTTTTATTCGATATGAAGTGTATTACCGGGACCCAGGTTATTATTGGACAACTATGGTGGTCGAAAGTTATTGCCGCAGGGATCTGTGTTGTGTGAAACATTATGTGATCTTACCATGGGTTGGGTTATAACTCGATTCAGTTTGTTTAGGCTTATACAAAGTATTGATGCAAGATTTGGGTCCTTTGATGAGTTGTAAATGTTGAATATTGGGCTATGCCCTAAGGTTTATGGACTAAGGATGAAGTGAGGCCTTCAGTTGACTTGCGATGTCAAACCTACATGGATTGGGGTGACGTGGAATCACCATGGGGTGTATGTATGGTGAGTTAATGCAGTGATTTGATAGCTTTGCAACGACTTGTGGCACATTGAAGAACGTACATGTATTTAACTAGGGGAGGATGTAACAACCAGGCTGGTCGTTTTGAGCAATTGCATCTGGTTCGGCAGTTGGAGGTCGTGAGTAGCTTCACATAGTATATTATGACCTGCGTGCATCATCGACTCTGGTTTATGAGTTGTTCGGAAATAATTTTAAGAGGTGACTCCCATTTGAGAAGCTCGAAGTAGAAAGATTTGACCAAGTTTGACTTTTGAGTATTTGACCTCAGATTGGAGTTTCAATGATTTCAGTAGGTCCCGATGGTGATTTTGGACTTGAGAGTATGCCTGAATTTGCATTTAGATGTTTCTAAAAGGTTTCGGCATCATTTGGCGGAAGTTTGCAATTTAAAGGTTTAGAATTTTCCTAAGTTTGACCTTGGTTTGACTTTAAGGCTATCAGGTTCTCATTTTGGTGTTGGGACTTGGAATAGGTCTGTTTCGTCATATGCAACTTGCCTGCAAAATTTAGTGTCATTTGGAGTTGATATGATATGGTTCGAACGCTTGGTTGCGATTCTTGAAGTTCATTGTGATATTCATGAATTTTGGTATTTGGTTTGTACATCTAGAGGTTATTTTGACATTTTCATTACGCGAGCGAATTTGTGTTTCATATTGGTTTCAGATTGATTTTATTCAATATTTGAGTCACATTTGCGTAGTAGCCCTCGCAATTGCAAAACTAGGATGCTGGGGAAGAGTTCGCATTGGCAAAAATATTCCTCGACTTTGTGAGTGTGGGCTGTTCGCTTTTACGAATATTTCTGCCGCTTTTGCGATGGCAGTTGTCTCCGCATTTGCGATATTCTGGGTCGCAAATGCAACTTTGGAATAGTTTCTTCTGGTTCGCTTTTGTGATATCATGCTCGCATTTGCGTGGTTCGCATTTGAGAACCCCGTGTCTCAAATGCGACATCTGCAACCTGCATATAGCTGAGTATTCCAAGACTTAGCTTCATTTTATCATGTTTTAAACCCTAGCCTCGATTTGAGACGATTTTGTGAAGGGATTTTCATACCAAACTATTGGGTAAGTAATTTTAATCAATTTTCAATTATATTTCGTGTTTATATATTAGATTTAACATCAAATTCATGAGAATCTTAAGAGGAAGTTTGGAGATTTTTGTCAAAGTTTTGAAAAATAAAAATTGAGGTTTTGAGAGTTGAATCGGACTCTAGTTTGGAAACAAAACACGTATATGGGCTCGTGGGGCTATGGGTAATGAAGACCTACCCTTGGACCGGGGTTTTGACGGGGCAAGCTCGGGGTTGACTTTTTAGAAATTGTATAAGGATCATAGCTTTATTAATTGAAATTATTTTCTCTTGCATTGTTTGATGTATTTAAGTCGTCTTTGACTGGATTGAGCCGAGCGGAGGTGATTTTGTAAAGGAAAAGCTATATTGAGTATTGATTTGGCCGAATTGAGCTAAGTATCTTGCCTAACTTTATGTAGGGAAAACTTCCCCTTAGGTTTTTGATTGATGGTACTATTTTTTTGTTTTTTTTAGCGTGTACACAATGTGACGAGTGTGTACACGGACTTATATGTGGTATTTGACCGGATTAGACCGTTACGCTTCTTCCATGCAATTAATTGTAGCCGCTTCATGTTATTTCTTCTGTCGTTGGAATTGCTCTTATGTGCTTTACTTGAAGTTGTTAGTACATGTTTAATCTTTTGTTGTCAAGTTCACCCTTATATGCTAATTGTTAATTGTAATTATGTGTTGAATTCATGCTTTATCTGCTACGTGCCTTAACTGTTAATTGATTCTTAGAAATTGTGTCTTGGTTTATGGATTATCACTCCTTATTATTTAATTTCGTGAGTTATCATTTTTTTTTCATCCGTTGTGACTTCTTTGTGTAGCCTTGTTATTTCTTTTGATTTTGTGGTACACCATAGTTGGTTGTAAATTGTTTGCTTAATTTATGTTTCTTGGGAGCGGGTTGCACGCCACAACCGTAATGATAATGATGATAGGGTGGAATAAGGGAGGATTATGACATTGATAAAGATGATATTTTGTGAGATAGGGTTGCACGCCGCAACAGATATGGTTATTATTGTGTTTGGTTGCACGGTGCAATGGATGTACATGTTGTAATTATCGTGATATTAAGGTTATTTTCGGTTGTGATTCTGATGGTACATTTTATGTTAGGACGGTTATTGTTGTTTCTTAAATCACTTTATTGTATTTTCATCGTATTTGATTAACCGTCAGTATTCTAATAATGGAACGATATGGACTTCTTATGTGAGCCATGCATTCTACGTGATATGTTGTGTTGCTTCACTTTGCCAAATTTGCACCTCTGTTATTTCTTGATAAATTAATCGTCGAGGTAAGTTCATGTGTACAGGGTTATTAACTTATATCTGATTGAGTTGTTGATAATTTAGCTGATTTTATTGAAAGAATTCTTAAGGTGTTTCACTTGTGTGTCTTTCAAAAATAAAACTCGTATCTCATTCAACATTCTACTAATTTAAATGGTTATTACATTTTTACTTTAATTGGTTTCCCAAATTTACTCATTACCTTATTGTTGTATAATTTACTTAAAAATTGTTATCATGTTTTACTTTAGCTAATTCTATATTTAACTCGCTAAATTTAATTGATGTTTTACTTTGCTTAAATATAATATGTTGCTTCATTTATTTCTAAATGAAACTCATCTGATACACTATTTACACAAACTCTCCTTTATTTAAATCTTAAATTAGGCTTAATATCTCATTTGACGCTTTACTGTATTCAAGTTCGAAATTGTGTTTAAGTTGTTCATCGGTCATATTAGTTGATATTGATACGGATACTATGTAGATGGTAGCACATGGATTTTTCTAGGCGGAAGGGATTTGGAAAAATGTGGGAACAAGGTGCCGTGTGTGTATTTGGAAGTGATTTATGATATGAGATTACAAGAATCGTATTTGGGGGGCAATTCTTATTAAAAACATTTCATTAGGAATGACCTGATTGATTGAGTTGTCATTGATTTCCCTTACTGGGACACATTCATATTTCATCTGAACCCCGACCATGTTGCTGCCTAATTACTTGGTTGTCACTCGTTTCCATTCGTGCTCCCACTATTTTCTCTGTTGGTTGTAATTAAATCCTTCCGCTATTGGCCTTATATTGATGTTCTTTGCTTGTTAGCTTTATGTTATGTCCTGCACAAGTTTACATGTCTGGTAGATGTCTTGACTTGTCCTCGTCACTACTCTACCGAGGTTAGGCTTAATACATACTGAGTACCACTACGGTGTACTCATGCTACGCTTTTGCACATTTTTGTGTAGAACCAGGTACCTCAGATCGAGTTGGTTTTGAGACTTAGGCTTGTGCGGATGGAGACTTCAAGGTACACCTGCTGGACGTTCGCTGGCTCCGAAGTTACCTTCTTTTGTATTTTATTTCCATTGTTTCCTATTAGTCCTGGATAGTTATGTATTATTATTTCGAGAAAAGCTTATGACTTGCATTACTGGTTTTGGGATATTGTATCATGTTGAGGTTTTTGGCTTATTGTAGAAACTTTTGTTTCATGCTTAATAGTTATTTTGTTAAAAATCAATTATTTAATCAGCAAGTGTTAGACTTATCTAGTCTTAGTGTCCTGACCCAAAATTCATTATAGGTTGTGATGGCGCCTAATGCCGCTGTAAGGCAAGCCAGTGGTGATTGATCAACCTAATTACTCATTTTTATTACTTTATAACCATAATCTCCATTTCTTAAATGGTATAAAGTAGAATTTACAGGATAAAATGATAATATTACGTGAACTACAATAATGAACAACCATTAGGAACACCCAAAATCCGGCGTCACAAGTGCATGAATATCTACCAAGGAGTTCAACAAAAATACAAAATTCTTCTGGAATACAAGTTAGTTAGGAGAATATAAATAACTCTGATGGAGACTCTTTCTGTTACGGATCGTAACATGGAATGCGGCTCACTGTAAAGTCCCTGCAATAGCCGCACCTTGATCTCGTCCAATTTCACTCCTCTATTCGAGGTTATGAAAACGGTCGATGCAATAGTAATACCCAACATGAGTCGGGGTCAAATCCGCAGGGAGCTATATGTATGGGAGTTAGTAGTATATATCGTAGCATGTGAGTTTGTATATCTAAATTTACACTTCCACATAATTGGGTTGTTTTAATGTCTAAATTTAAACTACAATTGCAATTTATGAAATAAAACTAGAAGATTGTTTTTGTTGGTTTTCAAATATTATAAAGGGCTAGGGCTATGACCTTCACCCAGGTATTTGCTTAACGAGTTATAAACTTTAAAGCTTGTTTTGTTGGTCGGGGTGTATTAGAACTATCAACACTAAATTACCCACTCAATACCTCTCGTTCAGAGAGTGATTTTTCCCAATTTGACTTTCTAAAGTCCAAATGGCTATTGAACAAAACGGTTGATAAAAAGCTCAAGTCAGATTTTAATATCTCTAGGTTAAACCTTTTAATTGGGATTATCAATCTCTTGATTGACCCAATTTCTTGCTAGCCAAGTTTTCCTAGACTACGTCCTTTTTCTCAAGTAGAGACCAAGTCAAATAGGCATGAACTAATGTTTGCAACCATTAATTCTACAAATAAAAGCAAGAACACGGCTAAATAATAAACACCCAACTATGAACAAGCAATAAATCAAACGCCCATTAAGTTTACACACTAGAATTGGGTCCCAACCCTAGTTAGAATCTATCTACTCATACTTAAAATGGAACAAAAAGAAGATGAAATGAAAATTAAACCCATATTGCTAATTAAAATGACAAAATCTATGTTCAAAATAGCAAAAAATACTAAAAAGAGTTAAAGAAAACGTCTAATATAGCAGCTGATGTCAAAGGTTTACCTAAAAAAATTAACTCTTCTATTTATACAGGGCTAGAAATTTCGAACAAAAATGCCTTTTTGGAGGTTTTGTCGTCGCACAATTGCATGTGCGGTCTGCACTTTTCTTCGGCTTGACAGGATTGGAAGTTTGCGACCGCATAATTCTTACCTGCGGCTGCGCTGCACTCTTTCTGTGGTCCGTAGATTTGTAATTGCAGCCCCATCTTGCTTTTCTGCAGTCCGTACAATTGTAACTGCGGCCGCATAGCTCTTCTTTTGTGGCCATACAATAATTGTGTTGTTCGCTCTTTTGATGGACTTGAAATTCAGACTCTTTGAACTTTGCTCCTGACCCATCTTCTACGGCCGCACAATTCATGTGCAGACCGCACTTTCACCAATCTCCGATGGAATTTCCTTCATAACCTGTAGCCACAGATGATATTCTGCCATCCGCAATTCTGAGCTTTTGTGCCTTTTTTTTGTCCTTGAGTTCAGATTACCCCTTCTTGAGTTGGATTTCATCTCGGGAGTTCATCTTCCAATATTCCTGCAATTACGCACATTTCATCAATTTTCGGGAACATAATTAAACGCTTTTGGACTATAATGAAAGATAAAAGGGGCTAATAAGTAGTCAAAATTCTCACTTATCAACTCCCCCAAACTTAAGCTTTTACTTGTCCTCAAGAAAATAAAGTAGCTCCCACCTCCACAAGTTAAGAGCCATTCCAGCTAATCAAAGGTGATTCATTCACACATCAGTTGGGACCATCAATTACCCACACCACTTATGAATTATCAACAAGGAAACAAGCTAAACTTTTAAGCACAAATAGTTTTAATGTGACACTTGAGCATCAAGAGTTGGCTTCATTCACCAAGGAAGCTCACTCTTTCATGTAGGTCATTGTGGATCCCAAACTCCTCCTCCTCTACTCTCCGTTTGCCTATCTCACTTAAGAATATAACACTCAATCCAAAGACTTGCGAAATGTAACGACCCGACCGATTGTTTTGAGCTCTAGCGTGTCGTTCAGCAGCTTGAGGTCATGAGCAGCTCCGTTTCAGGTATTATGACTTGTAGGTGTGGTCGGAATCGAATTTCGGGAAGTTTGGAGTCAACTTGGAAAGAAAATTTTCATTTCAGAAGCCTTAAGTTTGAGAAATTGACTAAGATTAAAATTGTGAGTAAACGACATCTGAATCAGGATTTTGAAGGTTCCTGCAGGTTCGTATGATGATTTCGGACTTGGGCGTATGTCCGGATAGGGCTTTGGATAACCCGGGAGTGTTTCGGCGTATATTGTGGAAGTCAGCATTTTCGAAGAAATTTCCTAAGTTTGGCTTGAAACGCATTTCAGTGATATTGATGTCTGTTTGGGATTCCGAGCCTGGGAATAGCTCCTTATGGTTATTCTGGAGTTGGGAGCGCGATCGGAAGTGAATTCGGATGTTCGTAGGTCATTTTGAAGTCATTTGGTTAAAGATAAAAATTTAAAGGTTTTTGAGAAATTCGATCGGTAGTGGAAATTTTGTCCGTAGCTGTGTTGCTAAGAGCATGCGAGGCTATGCTCAGGTGGTAATGATGCTTACAATTGGTTATCACACGATGTTGATATGATGATAGAATGCTTGCCCATATGTTGGGGGTGATGAATGGCTTGAAGGGAGGTCTTCTCAGAGTCTGATTTCGAGATTTCGGTATTTAGATTCCGGCGGAAGGAAGGCAATTGATCTATAGATGGCCAGGTTTTGGATTGATAAAGTAGTAAGAGTTGGTGTTTTCAAGTAAGAAGGTATATTCACATGTGATGTGACATCGTCGTCACTAATCGAATGGAATGTGCTAAGTCTGTCGGTGCTATGGTTGCTTCGGGTGCATCGGGTCAGAGTGTTGTGAAGTAGTATTGGAGAAGCGGTTATCAGAGATCATGGTGTGTGGTGGTTCAGGACTGAATAGTTATTTCTAATGAAATCAGCTCGAGAAGGATGATCCTCCAAGATTTTGAATTCGTGGTGATCTACTGGTGTAAGAGTTGCATAGAATGATATTGAATTGGACGACATACGATGAAGGAAGACATGTGAGAAGTGTCAGGCATCAAATAGATTTCTAAAAGGCCAGGCGTAAGGAAAGGAGGTCAGGTAGTGCCTAGAGGAATGAATTTAACCAAAGTGGGAGAGCGGCAGCATAGCGGTGAATTAGAGGATATTGAAGCGCATTTAGTATATGTCCATAAGGAGCGGACGGACTGGAAAAGTTGGTGATTTGCACAGTTGGGTTGTCTCCTGTGAGTAGGTTAGCGGTGGTGTGGTTGGAAAGTTCTGTGAGGGATTCTGATGGCTGTTCGGTAGGAGGCAAAATATGTGAATGATGCTAGAGAATTTGAGTATTTAGGGAGTGCTGACAAGAGAATTTGGAAGAATGAGGTGGATTGGTTGAGCCAGATTATGTTAACAGAGGAGAAAAGGACCTCAGCAGAGTCTAGAGTGGTGCAAGGAGTAGCTCCGGGCTAAGTAGGGGAGTCCCACCACCTGCAGTTGGGCTGTAGGATTGTGTTCTCATGGGGTTGCAGATTGTTGGCATATTGGCAAGTTAGTACAACTAAGGGAAAGGAGTAGAATGGTAATTGTGCATGTGATTTGATAAATGTGTGCAAAACTTAGTCCTATCGGACCAGGGATAGGCTTTGAAAGATTCAGAATTTATGCTTAAGGCATAGGCGAGTTGTAAGGGTAGTGACTCAGCCACGTGTTTCATTGAAAAGGGTGTTCATGTGCTAGAAGAGCCTTGGAGTTGCTTGTATTCGGGAACAGTCTGAGTGGGTGACTCGCAATAGCGGTCCTTGTGAATTCAAAGTTAAGAATGCGCCGTTTAAGGGTTAAAGGCAGCCGTATAATTAAGAATTGAGCTTTCACAGTGTAACTCCTGAGAGAAGGAAAATGGTTGGAGTGTTCTACGATATGTTTCAGCATGTAGGATAGCATTGGGGGAGTGAGAGAAATAAACTCCGGGTTGTAGAAAGATTTTCAAGAGGGTATGAGACGGGTTGTGAGACTGAGACAGCATGGTCTCGTGAATCAAGATCACTCGGGATGAGTGAGAGTTGAGTTTGCTATGAGTTGGAGGAAGTTACTATTATTTCTGAGGCAGTTAAGATGATTAAAAGAATATAGGTTGATTAGCCATGGTTGAAATGGCACAGATACGGCAGTGATCAACTCCTTCGATGTAATTAAATTATGCATGTGGTTTGGGCCGGTATGTACGGGGCTTGTCGGCCGTTGTAATAGATTTCTTGTTGGAGCATTCGGGTGCTAGGGCCTGTCAGGTATAGGCGGATCCCGAAAGATTTATGGTGGTTCAGATCACTACTTAAGGATTTTCATGTTGGGTGATTGTGAGAATTCCCTCGAGTATTGTTATTTTCTCTTGAATTGAGGTAAGTAACAAGTTTCTATATGATGAAGTGTTCACCCTATTAGTGGTTCATAGGTTATGATGGAATTCTTGCGCAGTCTCATATTGGCATGTTAGGTGCGGTAAGCAGTATGTAACTGGGAGTAAGAATCGAGATTGCGGTTCGGTGT
Organism: Nicotiana knightiana; assembly: GCA_005239525.1. Lineage (NCBI taxonomy): Eukaryota > Viridiplantae > Streptophyta > Magnoliopsida > Solanales > Solanaceae > Nicotiana > Nicotiana knightiana. Next base: position 36,420 of record ML439308.1, read on the forward strand.
TAGCAAGGATGTCATGAGCTCGGATGAGCAAGAAAAAGTGACTTGAAAGTTGAGGGTAAGCAGGTGATGACTTCAGCGTCATCTGAGATCGGTGTTTGATGAAAGAGGCTTTGTATCCTAGTTATAGGATTCTTGATTTTCTTTGCAGCATTAGTGTGGTCGGTGATGCAGACGTACAGACTTGTTACCTCGTATGGAAGGTCGTGGGAGCGTGACCGCGGGATGATCGTATGAGTGTGACATGTAGTCACTTAATAGATTGAATATTTGGACCAAGTATAAGGAAGTGCAATATTGCTTGTTTGAAAATTTATGCCAGGAAGGCGTTCGGTCCAGTTGGTTGTGGATTGTGGGATGTTGTCCTGGCTATGATGGTTGTTCTTGCGTATTATGAGAGGAACTAGGTTAATATGGACCCAGGTAAGGCTATTATCCTAGTTTGGTGCGAGCTAGGTAGACTCGATGTTTGTGGATGGATTTAAATATGATTATGGGCTTCATGTGAGGCAAATATGTTCATTTCAGTATAGCGCTCCTCAAGAAGGGGTGTTGGGATATTAGGTGTTGTCCCGTCTTCGTCAAATTCAAGTAATATTATGATTTTGCCGTGTGCATTGTGAAATGACTTGATTATTTCTTATGTATTGAGGTCCCGCGTAGTGGTGATGTTATGTGAGAAGGATAGCTCTTTACATTTAGTGTGTGTGTGTGTGTGTGTGTGTGTATATATATATATATATATATATATATATATATTGCACATCAGTCGTGCTTGAGTTTTGTAGCATATGGCCTTATCAGTCTCCCCAGGATGGTATTATGGACTTAGTGTGCTTGTGACCGATATTCGGTAATGTGTAATAGTGAGCAATTCAGCTCCGTGTATATTTTCTTATGTGAATTTTTATGATGGGATCGGGTGGCACACCGCCACGGGTATGTTATTTGGATCGGGTTGCACGCCGCAATAGTGTGATGATGAGTGAGGTTCCTATATTTATTTTTATTGTGTTTTACTTTCTATTTTCTGAGAAGATTTCATAAAAAGTTGCGTTAGTGGAGTAGTCTTTTCTTGAGTCATTTCTTTATGTATCATGTTCAAGTTATGGCCTATTGGTGCGTTGTGGTGTCATGTGAGACTTTGGTCATGTTGGGGTGATTTGTTGTCTGAGCAGTTCATATTGGATGAGACGAGATTATTGGATAAGGGATCAGTGCGATAAGATTATGTGAAATACATTGAAGGACAATTACCAACTGTTGGTTCATAATGAGGTGATGATTCTAGTCAAAATGAGATATTCAATGATTTGTTAACTCTGCAGTTGGTTATGAATTTCTACCCATCTCCTCCGTTGTGGTGGTATCGCCAGCATTATAGCAGGATGTATATATATGTCATAAGGTACCTTGGGAGCAACAGATTCATGAAATTTTGGCTATTAAGGTTCAGGGAGTGTCGTTATGGATAGGTGATGAATCATGCGGTGCATGGTGCTAATTCAGCAAAGGTATGCAATCATGTTCTGGTATAGCGTGTGGTAGTTAATTCAGCAAAGGTATGCAATCGTGATTTCGGTGTTGTTTGATGTGATTTCAAGGCTCGACTAAGTTCAAATGAGGTATTGGGACTGGTTGGTAGTTTTTGTTGAGGTCCCGGGGGCCTTGGGCGTGTTTCGGATGCTCAACGGGTCGATTCTTGCCTTGTGAGGATTGCTGGTTTTCTTGTGTGAGTGTAGTAGGTTTTTACTCTATGCGACTGCGTGAGTGGGTATGCGATCGCATAGAAGGATTGGAGGTTGCTGGGATTTGGCCTATGCGCTCGCGTGGCTGTGTATGCGATCGCATAGAGGAAGATTTGGAGGCCCTGGGAATTTGCTTACGCGATCGCGGGGAGTTGTTTGCGATCGCATAGAGGTAGTTTGTAAAGGCTACTGGGTTAGCCTATGCGATCGCAGGGACTTGTATGCGATCGCACAGAGGAAATTTTGGCGGCTCTTGATATTGGCTTATGTAATCGCGTGAAGGGGAGTGCGATCGCATAGAACGGGTCGTCTGGGCAGAATGTTTTATAACCGTGATTTTTGGCCATTTCCTCACTATTTCATCTTGGCATGGGCGATTTTTGGAGGCTTTAAAGGGGGATTTTCATCATGCATTACAAGGTAAGTAAATTTCTCCCGTTTTTAAGCTAAATACAAGATTATATGCATGGATTAGACATGGAAATTAGTAGGAGAATTGAGATTTTTGAGTAAAGACCTAGAAATGTTATTTTGGATTTCTACCACGAATTTGAGCATGGAATTTAGAGTAAATTGTATATTTGAGTTAGTAATGCTATGAGTAGAATATATCTTCGAGAAATTTTGGATTCCGGGCACGTGGGCCCGAGGGCATTTTGGTCAATTCAGTGAGCGGGGATGTTGTGTACAAGTGTCTACACCCTCCTAAGAGAGTAATGTTAGCTTAGGGAAGGGTCAGATAAATATTTGGGTACAAGTGACTACATCTTCCTTGAATAGTACTCACATTTTTCTTTCTTGTCGTCCTTTGTTTCTTTTCAAACCACACAGCCTTCATTGGCTCCTAGTTACCAACATCGAACCGCCTCAAATACCTCTCTAATTTTCTTCAAAGCTCCATATTTATATATATACAAATATTTATTTTTTCATTTCTTTTTCTTTTACCTTTTTTTTTAGTTTTCTTATGGAGCTTGAATAATTTCATTTGAATATTTTGAGGTATACTTTCCTACACTTAATATACAACCTCGCTAATTCCCAACTTGGCACCACACCCCCAACTTAGACTTTTAGCCTCATTCTCAATGTTCAAGAAGGGACAGGTTCAAAACTAGAATTATTTTGCAAAAGGGGAAAGGTTTGTTATGAGGTGGCCAAAGAAAAAGGTAAAAGCTCAAATGGGGTAACTAGTGATAGTGTTTATACAATGGGTAGCTTGAAAGGCTAACTAGGTTTTCAAATAACACAAAGACTGCCTAAGGTCATTTCTCCAACTAAATGTACTTATCATTAGCATCGAAAGACCAACCGGGCAAAGTCTAGATGACAGAATTAAACACAAGAATTATTTACACAAAACTAACACACATGGAACATGAACTATTTGGCTCAACATAGTTTTACACTTGGCAACTTGGAGATAATTCTAAGTAAGCATAGAGTCAAAGAGTGAGCCTCAAGTTCATCCAGATGATTAATAATATTTGCTTTTTTATAACAACAGAAGGGTATAGGTTATTTACAGACATACATTCTTGAAACTAGACACTCACACCAAACCAGTCAAAATGTTTGGCTATTGCCATGGTTTTACTATTACACCCTTGGAAAAGAACCCGACGAAGAAAAACCAAAAAGAATTCATTGCTAATTACTAAAGATGGACATGCATACAACTATCTACTTGTTTTTGGGGTTTTCTTTTACAAAGATAACATCTCTACAAAGAAAACACAAGTATGTACAAGATTTAACAAGATATTTGCTTATATACACAAAAACCATGTACAAGAGTTGAAAAAGTACAAAAATATATACAACGGCTACCCCACCCCAACTAAAAGCATGCATTGTACCCAATGCATAAAAGATGTAAAAAAAGAGTTTAGGGGCTCCCTGAGGCGCACTAAGTGCTATGGGAGTCGGAAGCCGACATGATGATGATGGGGTCACCCTCTGATGCCAGAGCTGGGGCTCACGAGATCTCAGCCTGAGGGGTGACCTCCACAGATGAAGGAGGGATCTCCAACTGTCCTGACACAGGAAGTGTGTGAGCTACTAGCCTCGCCTGCTGATGGAAGAATGGTCGATGATTTGGCTTTAGTGACCATGCCTGCTAGCGAATGCTCGATCGGCATCTGAATAGCTGCTTCTTCTTCATTTTTCTGCAGCTGTAGGGACAACAACCTGCTCGCCTTTTTCCTAAGGACCCGCATCCTCCTCGAACCATGACTCCTCATCAGTATCCTCCTCGTCTGTCTCCCCAGCCTCGGACTCTGCAGAGTGTCAGGAATCGTCCCTAAAAGGGATGTCAATATGTGTAGGGGGAGCTGGAGTCAGGGAAGCCCCAACAGTCTCTGGCTCAAGAGCTGTCATCAGTGTGGAAAAGTTGGTCTAACCCAGCCACAAACATGCCCGCTCCCTACTCTCCTTCCTTGGGCATGAAGGAGGATAGATCGAACTCCAGATTTTCATTTTGTGGAGCTCAGTCTTCAGTGTGTCAACCTCATCACAGAGCTTGGGCAGGCCTCCAACCTTACCCGCTCTACCTTCTCAAGTCGTACCTCAATCCGCTTGAGGCGATCCTCATAAGATGCATGCTGCTGCTGGAGTGCTGTCATTGAGGACTGGATATGAGTAAAGGCCTGCCTCATCAAAGTGGGGAGGTCCTTCTGAAGCGTGTCTACCTTCGCATTTGCATGCTGAGCTAAGAGACCTAGCCTCGAAAGGGCTGGCAGTGCGGCAAAAGGCTGGGCAATAGTAGCCTGAGAGGTGGGCTGTGGAGTGGCAGTGGATGCCACTATGGCCGGAGGAGAAATAGGTGGCTGGGAGTCTGAGATATCTGTATCAGCAGGAATCTGGATCTAAGCCTCTGGAAGAGCAGCAGCTACCTGTGGCACCGCGTCACTGATGCACGTGATATCAATATCCTTCAGCGCTTTCCCAATCTTGTCATGGTGTGGCAGTGAAGGGACTTCCACAGCCCTACAGAGGGCTGTGAACAAGCATGTGAATGGAAGTGACGTGGCTGTCTAGTTGGCGCGGACACCTAATTATCGGAAGATAATGTCACCCACATCAATCTTGATCCCAGTCATGATGCATGCAATGAGAAGATATTTCTCAATGATTATGTCAGTCTCATTACGGGACGATATCAAGCAAGCGGTAACAAAGCTGAGCCAGAATCTACCCTCTCGTGTAAGATCTTCCTTGAATATTTTATGTAGAGGGTCAATCCAAATAGGGCTCCCCTTTGCGATCAAAGCAATCCAGGGACGTTCACCATCTCTGTTGCCCCATTTGGCCTCATATTCAGCTGTGGCCGGACTCCAGCTTCTAAAATACATATCATTTATCATGCCCTTGCCACAAAGCACCGACTTCCCTTGAACCTTGACCGATTCACAGAAGACTTTGTTGCGCTTGTGATGAGATGTTCTGGAGGCCCCGTAGGATGCATAGAACTCTCGCACCATTGTTTCATTGAAATCATCAGGCACCTCAGTGAAGCATTACCAATTCTTTGATATTCTCCAGTATGTGAGGGTACTGCTCCTGTAGTCCGTTCAGACTCAACTGTTTCTCTTCAAGGATTTTTTGTTTCGTGAGCCCTTCTTTATATAGACTCCTAGAGCATGTGACCTCAAAATAGAGCTGGAAATCATCTCCCCTTTTTCTTCTTTCTTAAGCATGTAGGTCGACTGAGGGAAAGGTCTCCTCCTGATCAGACTGGGAGGGATGTTGAGCAATAGGTCGAGATGGTTCTTGTCGTGAATGTTTGGCTTGTTGTGCTAGATGGCCGGATGAGGCCCTCTTTTTACCAGCAATAGATTTCTTTGAAGCCATATTTAAAAAGAAACGAAGTGTGAGTGACATAGCAGACATCAAAGTAAAATGTTATAAAGAAATTCAAATATGCGACAGGTTATGCGGTCGCATAACCACTATGCGGATCGTAAACCTGTCGCAAAATGTCAGTATGAAAGAAAGGAACCAATTATGTAATGGGTTATGCGATCGCATATCCAGTATGTGGTTCGCATAACCATCGCAAAACTGTGCACCAGAAAAGGTCATCACACTATGCGATCACAAAACCCACCGCATAGATGGATATGCGATCGCAGATCTGCCGCAAACAACATGCCATGTTTGGCTAAAGTCACCAAATTTTTTCATCTCCCTCAGGTCACCTAGGGTTTCATATGCGGCAATGATGCGGACCGCCAATCAATAATGCGATCAGCAAAAGTCATCTTCCTTAAGGCTTCATTCTATATTCAACAATGGTGACCCTAATTTCACTACCCATCAGCCCAGACTTAACCAATATTCAAGAACCCCCCCATTACGAGCAGATAAT
>ML439308.1:52794-104088 GCA_005239525.1 Nicotiana knightiana
GGGGGGGGGGGTCATTATGTGTTATGAAAAATGTTTACGAAATTTATTGAAAAGAAGAAAGAAAGGAAATTGAAATTTCAGTTGGCACAATGTCAAAATAGTTGTGATTTAGAGTTGAGTACGAGATCCTCGCATTTTATATACGATGCGAAATATTTATACCGGGCTACAAGCCGCAGTGGAAGTTATATAAGGACGAGGTCCTTGTGGTGAAATATTTATGAGTTTAAATTCTCCCTTTGTGAAGTTTAATTTTTACTATAGAACTAATAGGGAGTTATGCCTGAGAGGCTTATGTGATAATTCTTTTATGTGTTTCTATGCCATGATTGTGCTGTAATTATTGAGTTTTAGCCTACGAGGTGAGTGTACAGGTGGCATTAAACGTGACTCGTTAAATCAGGAAAATAGTTATGAGGCCTTCATGCCTCACATTCTTTTGTCAGTGTTGTGAAAAAATTTAAAACGAGGTACTGGGTTAACATGAGATTAATTGATGATGTTGAAATTAATTATGAACAACTTTTAAGACCAGAGATGTGGTGATGGGCATAAATATGATGTTTGCTTCATGTCTTGATACCATTATGATAATGCAGTGTTTGTAATGTTGAGAATTTTGTTATTGATATATACCTTGCGGTGCTTTGTTGGGTTGTGGATGTGTTGTTAGGAGTGGTTTTGGTGATACTCTAGCAGGTGGATAGGCTCATTTACAAGGGAGACTATGCCGAAATTTCTGAAATATTTGGGAGTTAGAAGAATTTGGGAGATTGATATGTGTGAAAGAAGAGAAAAGTTATCTTATGTGTTTGAGGGAAGACTCTATTTCTCATTCAAGGGTGAATTATCCTAAGCGGGGGATAATATAACACCCTGGAAAAATTTCGAAGTACTTCGACAATATCAAGAAAGTTGATGTGCGCGTAAGAACGAGTGGCTATATCCAATTGAGACTAATACCGTGCGTTGATGTGAAAATCAGGTCCTTTGAAAATATTTGGAGGGTAAGAAATTGGTTTTAAGGCTTATAGGTGTAAATCAAAGAAATAATCTAAAAGGAGACGGTCTTGTCGGGCTTATCTCAAATGCAGTAACGTGGGATCAACGTGAGTATATGTGTAAAAGTAAAATCATCAATTTGGTAACCTCAGAATAAGTTTTAGCACGTTCGAGGACAAACGTTTGTTTAAGAGATGGAGAATGTAACGACCCGACTGGTCGTTTTAAGAATTTACTCACGTTCAGTGACTTAAGGTCTTGAGCAGCTTCGCAATACGTATTATGACCCTCGGGTGTGGTCGGGTTTGATTTTCGGAAGATTCAGAATTAAATAAAAGAACAATTCTTATTTAGAAGCTTAAATGGAAAGAGTTGACCAGGGAGTTGACTTTTGAACAAACGACCCCATAATGAAATTTTAATGGTGTTAATACCTTCGTATGATGATTTCGAACTAAGGCATATGTTCAGATATGGATTTGGAAGTCCGTAAGATAATTCAATGCATTTTGGTGAAAGTTGGAAAAATAGAAGATTTTGGAAAGTCCCACCGAAGGTTGAATTTTTTATAACGATGTCGGATTTCGATTCCAGAAATTTGAATAGCTCCATTTCGTTATCTATGACTTTTGTGCAAAATTTGAAGTCATTCCGGATTGATTTGATACATTTCGGCGCAAAAATATAGTAGTTGGAAGATTTGAAAAATTCATAATTCGATTCGATGCGCGATTCGTAATTTCGGCATTTTTTGACATGGTTTGAAGCCTCGACTAAGTTCGATGTAATTATTACTTGTATATTTATGTGAATTCTGTGAGTTCAATGGCTTGATATTTCTTGGAATTTAGTTTCATTACGAATTTTTCCCTATGAAAATAATTAATGAAGCAAACTTAAGAAGGAATGTTAGTATAATTATCTAAATTTGGATTAATGAAGGTTTTGCTTTATGCTGAATAATTTCTATCTCTGCTGATTATTTTGTGGTGTTATACACATTGCGTGGAGCCTTCGGCTATTTCTTGTGAAATTAATTAATTTGGATGTATCTTTGGAATTTGGTTGTGGCCATTGGGAAAATTGTGATATGAATTGAATTTGTTATATTGCCGTGATAATTTTTCTTATAAATTGTTGTGTTGTATGAGTTGTTATTTTGAGGATATAAGGGTGGCATTCCAATGTTGATATTATGTGGGTGTAAGATTGGCATTTTACTGTTGTGCTTGTTGGAATATTGTTTGGGCGGAGCAATAAGGGTGTTTATTAGGGAGTGATAAGGGTGACTATAGAAGAGATAAGGGTGGCTATTGTTAGGGATGATATGTAATGTTGTGGAGTGGTTGCATTGGTGATTTTATGTGATGTTGTGATTTTTCTTGTGTTTATTTTAATACCTTGTGCAACATTTTTTGTTGTTGGTAAATTGATAATAGCCTGATTTATGTTGAAATTGGGAGTCTATGGACATTGCCAGGCGGATTATGATATAAAATATGTGCACGAGGTGTCGTGAGTAAATAATAATGATGTTGTCACGTGAATCGTCCGTGCAGTTGCGATATGAAATGAGGGCATGAGGTGGTGGGGAAATATGATGATTTAATTATACGCACGAAGTGTCGTGAAAATATGAAAGTGGAATGAGACCCGTGTTTATAAGAAATATGTAAATGGGCTGAGACCTGTAGTTGTATGATTATGAAATAAAGTGTCACATGGTGACTTATTAATTGAAAGAATTATATTCAAAATATTTATTTAAAAGGATTTTTATTCGAAAATATTTATTTGAAAGAATTACATTCGAAAGTTATTTATTTGAAGAAATCAAATTTGAGAGAGATTTATTTATAGGAAGTATATTTGAAAGATATTTATTTGAAGGAATTATATTTGAAAGAGACTGAAGAACTATATGCTAAAGATATTTATTCGAAATACTTGATTTTAATTGGGTGTACTTATATTCATAAATTGTTGAGCGTTATTAATGGTGTTCTTGTTGCCCTTATTATTATTTTTTTTTCTATTATTTTGTATATCTTATTGCACAGGCTATTAGACTAGTGAGTGTCTTGACTGTACCTCGTCTCTACTCCGCTGAGGTTCGCCTTGATACTTACTGGGTACCGATCATGATGTACTCATACTATACTTCTGCACATTGTAGTGTAGAGCTAGGTATTGGAGATATCGGACTCGGACATAATTAGAGTGGGATCGTAAGGATTCAAGGTAGAGCTTCTTGGTCGTCGCAATCCCTTGGAGTCTTTTCATTTCATTGTACTTTTAATTTTTTAATCAAACAATATTGTATATTCAGTCCTCGTGATCATTCTATGTGTTCAGTTATAGTTCATGACTCAGTACTACCAGTCTTGGGAGATTTTCATATTTGTTTCCGCTGTTAGTTTTGATTACCTATTTTAAAAAAATGGCTTGAAATGTATTTGTAATCGGCTTACCTAGTCTTAGAGACTAGGTGCCATCACGACGCTTGAGGTGGGATTTTGGGTCGTGACAGAAATCACATAGGGCTTTTTCGCAATTAAATGAAGGCTTTTGGACTAAGGTTGGATATGCTATGATAGAACGGGTTCATCTTTCCTTAGCCACTCCATTTTCTTATCTCGGATCATGCCTTGCTAACTATTTGAGGCATTTTCTTTTCCTTAGGGGAATTTAGAGAGACTTACTCTTTCTTGATCATGGCATTCATTTTCTCCCTCTTTGATTTATCCATGTTATTCATCATTACATTTCTTTTAATCCCTTCAACTCTTCAACTTATTCACTTTCCTTTTCCATTTTTCTTTTTGTTCTTTCCTTGTCTTGACTTTCCTTCTCTTCATTTATTTTCTCTTTTTTTGCCTTGATACACTCTTTCAAGTTCATCATCTCTCCCCCGAACTTACGTTTTTACCAATTGTTTCACAAGAGTGTTAAGGAAAGCTTGGGTACAAAGAAATGGTTATGACAAAACGGGTAAAGGCTTGTAACATGGTTATCAAATGAGAAAGGTTTTAGGCTCAAATGGGTTGACTAGGGATACAACATTGGTGGTCCATGGAAAATTTAAAGCGGGTCAAGGAGAGCCTACAATCACTTCTCAAGACAAGGAAAACTTATAATTTCGCATAGAAACACATTTGGGCAAGTTCTAGAACATTCGTACGGGTATTTGGACTTTCAACAAAACCATCTCACCTCTCACGCACCTGGATTGTTAAAGAGGATAGAGTCGAGGGCCCACAACAACCATATTCAAGATTGAGAAACACTATGGTTTGATTAAACCACTTGATAATAGCCTAAGTCAACATAAGAGTCACAAGGTCACTAACTGACACCAACCAAATTTCCCTCCGTGGGGTATCGTTTGGCACCTAGTCTTAGGGACTAGGTAAGCCTAACATTTCCACTGAACAACAACAATAATGTAGAATTTTTTTTATTTTTTATTTTATTTTTTAAATTTCGAAATAGAATTCTTGACAGAGTTTACAACTTCCCAAAACCCGGTAAATATAAGTCATAAGCTCTACAAAATCTTTCTATAAAATCTAAGTAAAACTGTCTAGGAATAAGTAAGTACAGTTGAATAGACATAAAATAGGAAGGTGACTCTGAAGCCTGCGAACGCAGCAGCAGGTTACCTTGAGTTTCCTCAACAATGATCTGCGCAGCTACCAACAACCATAACCTGAAGCTGCACACAAAAATGTGCAGAAGTGTAGTATGAGCACACCACAGCGGTGCCAAGTAAGTATCAAGACTAACCTTGGTGAAGTAGTAACGAGGAATAGTCAAGACACCACCGGTCTAATAAGTAAAAAAGGCATAGATGTATAAACGACCGAAACAAAATATTTATCTAACGATTTCTCAAAGTAATTAACGATACGATCGAATAATACGGAAGGAAATTCAATAATCATGATCAACGGAAAACATAATAGAAATACGCAAAGAGAATGGAAAGAATGCAATCCAAATGGCGGGAAATTCAACCCAATAAAAACACTAGCAACTCAACACTACATCAAGTTATTCACGTCAGGCCTTAGCCAATAACTCAATAAAACTGGTCAAACCTTCGAGTGAAAACCTTTAAATCGTGAGTTCATTTTGAGAACTTTAAAGATATAATAATTTCGGAATAGAGAAATTTCTTCTTTCAAACATACTTTCTCTGAATGTATATTTATAATTTTTTTTTATAAAGAGAAATCTTTATAACATAGTCTCTTCAAATACAAGGTGTTCAAATACGTGATGTTCAAAATATATTTTCCCAAGTACTTCTCTTTCAAATATCAGCATTCTGCAAGACATATGTTTTTCAAATATACTTTCGAAAAGAAGTCCTCTAGACATAACTTTTCCTGGAGATAATTGCTTTTCAGCTACACTTTTCAATATATATATTTATACCTTTCGATTCAAATCTCCTCAATCATAAACTAACGGAACCCAATCCGCCATTCAGAATTTGTCATGCTATGCAGTACAGGGGGAAAGCTCCAGGATCTCTATCCGTAGTCCCAAATTTAAATATACGATGCAGTACAGGGGGAAAGCTCCCGGATCTTTTTCCGTAGTCCCAATTTAAATATGTGTTGCAGTATAGGGGAAAACTCCCGGATCTCTGTCCGTAGTCCCAATTTAAATATATGATGCAGTACATGGGGAAAGCTCCCGGATATTTGTCCGTAGTCCCAATTTAAATATTCGATGCACTACAGGGGAAAGCTCCTGAATCTCTGTCCATAGTCCCAATTTAAATATACGATGCAGTACATGGGGAAAGGTCCTGGATCTCTGTCCGTAGTCCCAATTTAAATATGTGATGTAGTACAGAGGGAAATCTCCCGGAACTCTATCCGTAGTCCCAATTTAAATATGCAATGCAGCCACTAAGGAAAACAACCAGAATGCGACAGAGACAACATATATTGCCACAACCGGCACGAAAACAAATAAGGCCGAATACAAAGTGCAATAAGCAAATCAATACAAAGACTTAAGTCACAAAAATGGTAACAACTCGCTCATAAGAAGTAGCCACTGAGAGGAATGCCAAACACTGAGAGAGAACACCATAACGAGGGGAAAACAAGACAAATGTAGCAACTATTCTATACATTCGAGTTCGCAACCAAGAAACCAAATCATCCCGGCAAGGGAAATCAGCTATAACCAATCTCACTTAGACAATTAGCTTCACCGAATAAACTCAGTTTGAACAATGCTCAGTAATTAGGCAGCATATGAAGGANGTTAGGAATTTAGATATAACAAGTTCAATTCATATATGAGTAACATAAGACCAAAAACTCTCTAACGGGCAATCTATTTGCAAATAAGTTCGAGTACACACTCGTCACTTCGCGTACGCGGACTACAATCAACATAGAAGACTCAATCCTAAGGGGTAGTTCCCCCCCCCCCCCCACAAGGTTAGGTAAGATACTTACCTCGACAGCAACTACCCGGTACTCTAAAATGGACTTCTCAGGTGAAAAGACCTCCGGATGACTCAAATCACTCTAAAACAACTTCAAAATACACATAAAACTTGTAAGGGAGAATTCCGGATAATAAAGTTTCAATCTGTACAAAAATATAAAAATCGACCCAAAAGTCGACCCCCAGGCCCACACCTCGGAACCCGACAAAATTTATAAATTCCGAACACATTCAATTATGAGTCCAACCATACTAATTTCATCAAATTCCGATGCCAAATCGATGTTCAAACCCAATTATTATTTTTTTGGAAAAGTTTTGGATAAAATTCTCAATTCTCCAATCAAAATATGGATTAATTCAAAAAATGAATTTCTGTAATTATATTAAAATGAAAAAATAATACTCAGATACTGACCCCGAGCATAACTTCATCATACGATGTCCAAATTCGACGATTCATCTTGCTATAGCTCCGTAATTATGATACAGATATAATGCTTCAATCAAAACAGAAATTGGATCCCATTTGCTTAATGTGGTACCAATTACGCTTGAAGAAATGACGCCAAAACATCAAAAACGAGCGCAACACAACCCATAACTATATGAAACTCACCCGAGCTCCTCGGGACCTCAACCAACAATTCCCACAAGTCATATATCACTACCCGAACTTAGTCGAACCTTCGGAAAACCCAAAACAACACCAAAACATTGAATCAACCTCTTATTCAAGCCTAAGAACTTCTAAACTTCCAAAATACACCAACGATGCCGAAACTTGCCATACCACGTCCGAATGACCTAAAATTTTGCACACACGTCAAAAATGACACTACGCATCTATTCCAACTTCCAGAATTCCATTCCGAGCCCGATATCCAAATTTTACCTATCGGCCGAAATCGCCGAAATTCTAACTTCGCCAAATTACCTCAAATCACTCTACAGACCTCCAAAACCAATTCCGGAGCGCCTAAGTCCAAAATCATCAAACGAAGCCGTTGATATTAACCTAAACTCATTCCGAGGCCATTTACACAAAATTCAAAGCTTCGGCCAACTTTCATCACTTAAGCTTCCAAAACTAAAATTTTTCTCCCAATTCGACTCCGAATTACCCGGTAACTGAATCTAACCACGCACGCAGGTCGATATACACAACGTAAAGCTATTTATGACTTTATATTACCGAACGAAGCTTAAATTCTCGAAATGACTTGTCGGGTCGTCACACTAACTAGAATTATTTCTTTCCAAAAACTTTATTTTAACCATAAGCATGTAGTTAAGTATGTTGGTACCAAGTGAAGCATGTTTGATTCTTCAAGCATGACTCAATTAGGTCTTTTTATTCATTATTACTACTATTGTTACTTAAATACCAAAAAATGAATTCTATCCTTTAAGAAAGTTGTTACGCCATCCATCGTTGGGAAGAGTTACCTGGTTCACACAAAAACCACCTTTGGAAAGAACAATGGAATCAAGAAAATCAAAGACTTATTATCCACTAAAACATAAAAACAAGCTATTAAAGCAAAACGAAGCTACTGATTCAAAAAGAAGACAAACATACAGATAAAGAAGTTATAAAACAAAAAAGTAATGAAACTTCTTTAAAACAAAAAAGAAATGAAAGCTAAACGAATATACATAATGAGGGATAAGAGACAATATATACATAATGAAAAATAAGGAGAAAGTAATAGTAAGTTAATTATAGACCAAATGTCTCATAGTTATCAAAATACTGAATCATCATAATGTCAAAGAAAGTCCACCCCCCCTCTGAATAAAAATAAGCATTGTCCCCAATGCTTAACAAAATAAGAGTATAAGAAGGGTAAGAGTGAAGAAAACTCCCTATGGATCTGTGGCCATCTCTGTCTCCCCAGCAGTGGCACCAACCTCAGTCTCCAATTGGATCTCATCATCCTCAAGTCCGGGAGTGGATGGGTTGGTGAACATCTGACGGACTGCCTCGGTAGTGTCAGCAGCAAGGTCTGGCTCCTCAGATTGGCCAGTTGTTGTGGTAGTGTTGTGGGATCTGGGCATGGGCGGTGCGGGTCGATAAACATGTCAAATGGAATATCTTCGGCTGCTGATAGCTTGATAACCTATCTCCGTAGCTTATTCATAGACTTATTTGAAGTCTGTGACTTTCGCATCATCTTCACTTCTTTGGCCAACTCTTCAATCACGGACCCATGCTATACCAGAGTGGCCATAATAGTGTTCTGATTGTCCAGGATCTTCTTCAAGGTTTTTTTGACTGTCGGGGGAATATGAGGTACCGGCATAGATGATTGTGCTGCAACATGACCGGATATGTCAGACAGCTTTGCAGTAGTTGTCTCCATCCAGTTTTTGAGGCTCGTCAAAGTCTAGGAGACTCACAACGTAGAGAGTGAAGCAGAAGGCATAGGCACCGGCTTCAAAGACGAGGTGGGAGGCACTGAGGCTAAAGGTGGAGGCATGGCAGCTGCACTGGTAGAAGGCTCTGCTGAAGTGGAAGGCATATTTATTGACTCTAAAACTACCACCGATGGCTCATCAGACTGGCCTACGGTAGTAGTCGGCTGATCCTTTCTCTTCGGGTTCTTTGGATCCATCAGAGAATACCAAGAGAAATGCTTCTTTTCCCAAACCTTTATGTCAAAATCTCTAGGCTCTACCCGTGCATCCATAAGTTACTCAATGGGGGTGTTGGGATATAGGTAGAAGGTATCATCCTGCCTGGCGACCACTGACATATTGGCCGACATCACGACACCCGTATTGATCGGTACCCGGCCATAACAGAGGCAACTAGAATTTCCCCTGGCATAGGTAGGTTTGTCTCATTCTGGAACGGGTCTAGTCTGCTAGATACAAAGTTCTGCCAACCCTTTGCCTCAAAATTTAGGGTATTCCACTTATAAGAACCCCTGCAGTAATCCATGGTGGTGGTGGCCCTGGGTCTGCAAGAAGATCAGCTAGCCATGGGCGAGTTGCATCACCCATCGCCATCTTCTCCAAATATTGTGCTGGCTCAACTTCCTCAAACCCCAAGTAGGAGTTCAATGTGTACTGGTTAAACCACACCTTCAGATTTCTCACTTTTGTAACTTTGGTCGCTTTCTTTATATGTGCCACACTGGCATAGAACTCCCGGACCAAATACTCCTTGGCATCGACAACTGACTAGGTGAACTACATCCACACATTCCTCTCTCGAAACTGTTTCAACATGGTTGGATTATACTTGTCAAGATCTTTAAGTTGGAGCTATCGCTTGAGAGTGAGCGATCTCACCGGCCATCACCCAGTGAAGCTGGTGAAGGCAACTAGACTCAAAAAACGATCCTCCCAGACCTCTTTCTTCTTCGACTCTCAAGGACAGCAAATGTCGTATCACCCCCTTGGCCATCATCTGAACTATCATCAACATTGGCTGCTGGTGCCTCAGAGACAAGTGTAAAAGAGGGTTCAGAAGCATGATTGGCACTCTCTGAGCCCTCGGAGGTGCTATGTGAAGAAGAAGGCTTGTCCCGGAGTTGATACCTTCACTTTGGCTGATGTGGCTCTGATTGGACAACAGGCTGCCCTTTCATTGAGTCACCCTCTGATGCTTCCCGAGATGGTGCGTATAAACTAGATTCGAAGGGCTCGGGCTGTTTTCCTCATCCGGCTGTAGATTTGGTCATTATCTTTTGGAGGGTGAGGGGTAAAGTTCTTTTGCCTCGACCTCTGAAAGGTTCACCCCTCCCTTTTGAAGTATTGTCGCGGCCTCGAGATCAAACCATTTTCTGTAATAAGAAACAACATAAGTCACTTGTAGTTCTATTGCAAATAGGCAATAACATACAATTGAGAATATATTTGTAGGGTGGGTAAGTACGACACGCATAATTACAAGTGTGGCCGCATAATGGGTTCTGCGGACCGCACAATTTGATTTTGAGACCGCAGAAATGGAATTGCGGTCCAAAAGATTTGGAGTGCGACTGTAGATTTGAAGTGTGGTCCACACAATTATCATTTCGGCCGCACATTAGATTTCCTGAAAGTGCTAACTCTCTGACGACAAAGATTGGTCAGTTTTGCGGTCGCACACGCTTTTTCGTGGCCGCAGTGAAATTTCTATGGTCCGTACAAATTCAAGTGCAACTCAGAATCATGCTAGACCAATGAACCCAATTCTCTACTTCTGCGAACCGCTCAATTTCTTTTGCGGCCGCAGATGTCAAAACTAAATCAATCAGACTTCTAAGGTTTCAAGTTTTGCACAGATTCAACATGGTATTAACAATTAAGTATACAAATCAATTTACCCATACCCCATAAAGCAATTAGTAGTTGACCCATTACCGATTAAACCCCACATGGTAGTAAAATTGAAATCTATTGACAAATGGCCTAAACTACCTAAAATTCTAAATTAAACTAAAAAAATTGAAAAATTCTATGTGTAATTGAAGCATACCAGATATGAAGGAGTGCCACTAAGTGATCACAGATGTGGATGGAGTGCAGCAGATGATTGAACAGATGATTTCAAAGTGTTAGCGTTCAGAGTGCTCAGAGAGGGAAAAAAAGTACAATAGCCTTAGGGCTACTATTTATACTAACGAGCTGGCTTCAGGAACAAATGAGGAGTGCGGCCTCATAATTCTTTCTGTGGTCCGCACTCTGTTACCTGGGGGCTCAAATTCCCTTGATATCAGCGGTGCGCACAATTTGGGGTGCGACCACAGATTTTGGTGTGGACCGCAAAAGTTGATGTACAGCCGCATATTGGATTTTTCTCGGACATATCAAACTTCAGAGAGTTTGCATTTTCCATTTCCAAGTTATGCGGTCCACACTAAAATTGTGCGGCCGTAGTTCCTTTCTGCTGTGGCAATCACAATTGTGTTGTCCGCACAGTATATGTGCGGTCCACACTTTTTCCACACTTAGCTAATTTTTCTGAGCACAGTTCCTGTAGCGCACACTCATTCCTGCAACACACTTCAAATTCAGTTAGCACAAAAATAATACCTATCTACAAAAGAATAAAAGAAAAAGAAAACGAAAAAGAAAAAGAAAACATGGGTTGCCTCCCAAGAAGCGCCTCATTTAACGTCGCGGCATGACGCAGATTACCTTCACTTCAAATGAATAACTGCCACCACGTGGCCATCATCATCTTGTCATAAATAATGCTTCACCAAGTGACCCTTGAATCGGAATACCTCATCACTTTTGTTCTTCAAGTCCAATGCACCAAAGGTGTCACACCTACAATTTTAAAGGGACCACTCCATTTGGATTTCAGCTTTCCGGGAAATATCTTCAATCGTGAGTTGAACAACAAAAGAAGATCGCCCATCTTGAACTCCGTGTTTCAGATGTATTTTTCATGAAGGTACTTCATCCTCTCTTTGTATAAGGACGAACTTGCATATGCATTGTACCAGAACTCATCCAATTCATTCAAATGTGCAACCCGCAAGTTAGCGGCTACATCCCAATCAAGATTCAACTTCTTTAAAGCCCACATGGCTTCGTGCTCAAGTTCCACCAGAAGATAAAAAAATTTGACAAACACCAACCAGTATGGAGACATCCCGGTAGGAGTTTTGGAAGCAGTCTGATAAGACCATAGTGCATCATCAAGCTTCTTTGACCAATTCGTATGGTTAGCATTCACATTTTTAGACAAGATGCTCTTTATCTCCCGGTTGGAGACTTCAACTTGACCGCTTGTTGTGGGTTATAGGGAGTTGTAAGTTTATGAGTGACATCATACTTGCCAAAATAAAGTGTCAAAAGCCTTGTTCAAAAATGCGACCCCCCATCGCTCATGTTTATAGCCTGCGGAGTTCCAAATCTTGTGAAAATATTCTTCTTCAAAAACGCCACCGCACTTCTAGCTTCATTGTTGGTATAGCAATGGCCTCGAATCATTTAGACATATAATCAACCGCGACCAAGATGTAGGTGTTTCCACAAGAACTCACAAAAGGGCCCATGAAGACAACACCCCACACATCAAAGATATCAATCTCCAAAATGGTAGTGAGAGGCATTTCATTCTTGTTTGAGATTCCACCGGCCCATTGTCATTCATCACATATTTTCACCATATCACTTGCATCTTTGTAGAGAGTGGGCCAACAAAAATCGAAACTTATCACTTTAGCCACGTTCTTGCTCCGCCATGGTGACCACCATAAGGCGAAGAATGTCAATCCTCAAGAATAAAAATTTTCTGTTCATCTGGTACACATCTTCTAATTACCCATCCAAAAAAGGTATGGATCGTCCCAATAATAATCTTGAAAATCCGTTTGAGCTTCTTCCTTTGATTTGAAGAGAACTCATCTGGGATGATTCCACACACAAGGAAGTTTTCAAGATCGATGAACCATGGAACCTCCTTCATTGAAATGGCCAAGAGTTGCTCGTCGGGGAAAGAGTCATTGATTTCAAGGCCGTCAGGCAGCCTCCCCTCCTCCTCCAAACGAGACAAGTGGTCCGCCACTTGATTTTTACTCTCTTTTCGATCTTGAATATCAATATCAAACTCTTGCAACAATATAACCTATCTTGTCAACTGAGCTTTTGAATATTTCTAGCTCATTAGATAGCGAAGTGCCGCATGGTCTGTATGAACAATAACCTTTTCACCCATCAAGTACGGGTGGAACTTCTCAATTACAAACACAATAGAAAGGAGCTCTTTCTCTGTAACAATGAAATTGATTTGGGCATCATTCATGGTCTTACTAGCATAGTAGACCGGATGAAAGATCTTGTTGATACGTTTCTCCAAAACTGCTCTAGCCGGTACATCACTAGCATCGCACATGAGCTCAAAAGGAATACTCCAATTAGGAGCGGTGAAAATGGGAGTAGTTGTCAACTTGAACTTTAGCAATTCAAAGGATCTCATGCAATCATCATTGAAGTGAAATTTAGAATCTTTCTATAAAATGGCATTTCTCCCAATTCAACACCAAGTTTGTTTCTTCACACCTTGCCAATACTTTATCCAAATTCGCCAAGCAATCATCAAAGGAATCCCCGACTACTGAAAGTCATCCATGAAGACCTCAAGTTAGTCATATACCATATCCTAAATATTGCCATCATACACAATTGAAAAGTTGCCGTTGCATTACATCAACCAAATGGCATCCGCTTGAAAGCGAAAGTGCCACAGAGACAAGTGAAAGTTGTTTTCTCTTGATATTCTAGGGCAATAAGAATTTGGTTATAGCCTAAATATCCATCTAGAAGGAAATAGAAAGCACGACCGGCCAACCTATCAAGCATTTGGTCAAGGAAGGGGAGCGGAAAATGGTCTTTCCTTCTGACTTTGTTTAGCATCCAATAGTCCATACACACTCTTCACCCGGTCACCACTCTTGTGGGAATCAACTCTTTCTTATCATTGGTGACCAGGGTTATGCCCCCCTTCTTCAGAACACATTACACCGGAGAAGTCCACGTACTGTCAGAAATGGGGTAGACAACCCCGACATCTAACCACTTGATGATCGCCTTTTTTACCACGTCTTGCATGGATTCATTGAGTCTCCTTTGATGTTCAATTGATGGTTTGGAATCTTCCTCCAAGTTAATCTTGTGCATGCAAAATGTGGGACTTATTCCCCGAATATCCGCCAAGGTCCACCCAATAGTTTTCTTCCTCTTGTGGAGCACCGCCAATGTAGAGTCAACATGCACGTTAGTTAAATAAGAGGAAAGAATAACCGGTAAAGTAGAACAAGGGCCAATGAATTCATACCTGAGATGTGGAGGTAATGAATTCAACTCCAAAATAGGAGGCTCTTCAATTGAAGGCTTTATAGGAGGAGTTTTCCTATTCTCGAGATCCAAGGAAAGTTTCTCTGGTGCATAGTTGTACGACCCCATCCCTTGCAAAGAATTAACACATTCCATGAAGCAATCCATCTCATCATCATTAAAATTGAGCAAGAGGGCCTCCAATATATTACCCACATTAATCGTTGCACTTGTATAATTTATAATAACAGCGGTCACCAAATCAACAAAATAACACACTTCATTGCTATTCGGTTGCCTCATAGATTTGCACACGTGGAACACCACCTTTTCATCACCCACCCGGAAAGTGTGTTCTCCGGATTCCACTTCAATAAGAGCCTTCCCTGTAGCAAGGAAAGGTCTACCAAGAATAATCAACACCCCACTTCACAATCAAGAATAACAAAATCCGCCGGGAGAATGAACATGTCAACTCGATCAAAATCCTCAATCACCCCAATGGTCTCTTCATCGTACGATCGTCCATTTGTGATATCATACAAGTGGGTCTTGGTTGCCCAATTCCCAATGTCTTGAAAACCTAATAGGGCATCAAATTGATACTTGCCCCAAGATCACAAAGAGCTTAAGCAAATTGGCACTACCAATGGTGTAAGTGATTGTGAAAGCATCGGGATCACCAAATTCTTCATAAACTTTGCATATCTGGGAATTTATCCAAAGCTTAAATTAATGGCACATTTATCGTGAGCCTCTTCATCATATCAATGAACTTTTTGAATTGATTCTCGCCATTTTTCTTGGCAAGTCTTTGAGGATATGGAGGAGGTGGCTTAGGCAATGGTGCCTTAGCTTTTTGAACTACTGGTTCCGATATGTCAACCACATAATCCCTAGACGGGTTCACATCCTCTTGAATATCTTCCATTGTGTCATCAATATCAATCCGAACTTCATCATTTTCTTGCACCACATTTTTCGGGATCTCCTTTTCTTCTACCACTTGCTCAGCATCCACAAGTTGTCTTTGACTTGAGGTGGGTGCATTCCCACCTTTTCCACTTCTTGTAGTAACGGCCATGGCATGCCCCGTATTGTTCCCACCCTTCGGGTTCACCACCGTATCACTTGGTATTTCCCCCTTGGGACGAGAATTGAAAGCTTGAGAGATTTGACCCATTTGCATTTCTAGATTGCGGATCGATGTGTTGTGTGAAGCAATATGGGCATCGGAATCGCCATTCTTCTCCATCACTTTTATTGTTGCCTTACCAATTGCCTTGGTTATTATTGTTATTCCAAATCCCTCGATTGTTGCTTCCACTCCAATTGCCTTGATTGTTCTTATTCTAGTTGCCTTGATTGTTTCCACTATTCTTATTCCTTAGTTGTTAGAATTCCAATTGCCTTGATTATTTGAAGGTCTCCATTGTTGTTGCTGGGACCTTGAAATTTGTTCCTTTTCCCTTGAAAGTTGTTCACATATTGGACCTCTTCTTCTTGATCATTATAGGTATCATCTTGATCAAATCCACTATCATCTTGCACAAAATTGTCCACTCTTTATTGCACTTGTGGATTTATTGTTCTTCTCTTATTTACCATCATATTGACTCCCTCTATTTCATTGACTTGACTCGGGTTTTGCATTTGCTGAAGTTGAGCCTTTGCCAACTGGTTCATGGTGGTTGTCTACTCGGCTATAGCTTGTCCATGGTCATATAACTCTTTATGAAGAAGAATCACACTGGGATCACCTTGTGGAACATTTGCTCTGCATTGCCAGGCCGATGAAATCCGCCATCTCATCCAAAATATCACATGCCTCTACATAAGGCGTAGTCATGAAATTCCCCCCAACAAGTTGATTTTCATGACCCCAAATCCTAAACCGGTCGTGATGGCGCCTATCATGGAACTAGGATAGCCAACCATTTCAGATTATCAATATATTCCATAATTTCCCCAAATTTAGAAGATTTTTAAAATATCAGAAAGAGATAAAACAAATACACATTCCCCAAAACCCGGAGTCAACTGTCATGAGCATCTAAGACTGGAAATACAATGTACAACAATGTCTTGCTACAACAATAGTCTAAGGTACAAAAGACCAAAAGAAACTATAATCTGAGGGAAGGAAAGGAGGTGAGTTGGGGACGTTGAGCAGCTACCTCAATCCTCGGACAACTCCAAGCTCGTCCGGAAATCAACTAGCGAGATGGTCCGGTACCTGGATCTGCACACAGGGGTGCAGGGAGTAACGTGAGTACGCTAACTCAGTAAGTAAAAAATGTAAGTAAAAACTTGAGTGTAGTGACAAGCCATTTAAATCATATAAATTCATATAATGAATAACAATGGAAATGAGCAAATCAAGTTAGAAATCTACAATTCCGAATATTTCAAAAATAAACCCCGGTTTTCATTTTAAAATCTCGTATGAAAACTTTTGTCCAACATTTATTATCAGAGGCTCAGTGTAAACAAGAGTGAAAACAGAATTTTTATAGAAAATAAGCCCCTCGGGCACAGTATCACTCAAAATAAAGCCTCTCGTTCGCTCGTGACTCCACTATCAGTATCTCATGCTCTCACTTAACACTCGTACTCAGTAAGTACCATGAACACACACAACTGCTGCACGGGAAATCTGGTCCACTACATTTATACATACATATATATATTTATACTACTGCGGCGTGCAGTCCGATCCACATATATAACATATATTGTTGCGGCGTGCTGCCCGATCCATATAATAGTCGACCGCGCTCACTGGGGGTGTACAGACTCCTGGAGGGGCTTCTTCAGCCCAACCGCTATATTTGTTGCGGCGTGCAGCCCGATCCAATATGTGTACTGCTGGGGCGTGCAGCCCGATCCATATATATATAAAATATATTACTGCGGCGTGTATTGCTGCGGCGTGCAGCCCGACCCACATATATTGCTACGACGTGCAGCCCGTCCCATAACTATCCTCACATACCCGGCGCTCGGCCTAATCACATATATATTGTTGCGGCGTGCAGCCCGATCCATAGCTATCCTCACATACGCAATTCTCGGCCTGACTTAGTCACCCACACAAGCCACTTGGGCAATTAATCTCAACTTACGGGGCTCAGCCCCAAATACTTTTCAGAGTTTTCAAAGCAGTGTGATAACAGTATAAATAACCACAATTAGGAAACAATGACTGAGTTCACAATTTACTAACAGGATAGTGGTAGAATAGTGTAAAAGTACCCCTTGAGGGTCTAAACAGGTCGGCACAAGCCCCAATCATGGCTCACAACCCATATACAATTATTTAAATTTCTAAAATACATGATATCATAAGGTTTCAAATCGAATACGCGGCTTAATAGTCGCAACGGGATGGAACAAGTCCTAATCCCTATTGGTGAACGCCCCCACGCTCGTCACCTAGCATGTGCGTCACCTCATTTATCAACACAATAACAGATAACGGGGTGTCATACCCTCAGGTTTAGCGTTACAATCGTAACTTACCTCAAAACAGCCCAAAAGCTACTCCGTGATGCGCTTGCCCCTCGAGTCGGCTCCCAAAAGCTCCGAATCTAACCAAAATCGGATTAACATCATCAATACACGCTAACGGAACAAAACCCAATCGAAAGATACAAATTTTAACACAATTCTCAAAATTCGGCCACACCCGAGCCCCGATCCCACATCTCGGAATTCGATAAAATTTATATCACTAGAATGCTCATCCTCCCACGATTCTATACATACCAAAAACTCCACAATCGGACCATAATTGCCCACTCAAATCACCAAAAGAATTTCCAATCTTCCTCCCCATTTTACCCAACTCTTTCCACTTTAATTCTTCAAATTACAAGCCTAATCTGAAACAAAATAGCATACAAACGAGTTATATAGTCCGGGAACTTACCTCCACTGAAGACCCTCGAAGACCTTCTTCAATTTTCTCTCAAATAAGCTCCAACCTCATGCAACAATGGAAGAATAACCAAAATTTCGCGGAGTCATTCTTTTATACTGTTCTGCCCAGTTAATTCGCACCTGCAAACCTTTCCTCGCACCTGCGGTCCCAGGTGCGCACCCGCAAAAACCCACTAACAGTCCAATTCTCGAACATGCGGTCCCTCTTCCGCACCTGCGGACTCCTCCTGCCTAGCCTCTTTTTGCACCTGCGCCTGGACCTTCGCACCTGTGGTTGCCCATCTGCAGGTGCGGCCACACCAGCAGCTTAACACATGCAGGTATTTGCTGCAAATTTCCCAAATTCAAACCTCCGCCAACCATCCGAAATCAATCCAGATCCCCTCGGGGCCCCAACCAAACATACCTACACACCCCGTAGCATCATTCAAACCAATTCGATCCTTCGAAACACCAAAAACAACACGAAAACACAAAAATTACATCAAATTCAAGCCTATGAACTTTGAAATTTCTAAATTTCGCCAATGATGCCGAAACCAACCAAAACACATCCGATTGACCTGAAAATTTGCACACATACCCAAAATAACATTATGAACCTGCTCCAACTGTCAGAATTCCATTCCGACCCCGATAGCCTATTTTCCACTGTCGACTGGAAATCGCCAAAAACTAACTTTCGCCAATTCAAGCCTAATTCTACATCGGACATCAAAAGTTCATTCCGAACACACTCCTAAGTCCCAAATC
This sequence comes from Nicotiana knightiana, assembly GCA_005239525.1. Classification (NCBI taxonomy): domain Eukaryota; kingdom Viridiplantae; phylum Streptophyta; class Magnoliopsida; order Solanales; family Solanaceae; genus Nicotiana; species Nicotiana knightiana. The sequence goes on from ML439308.1 coordinate 71,749, forward strand.
ACCTAACGAAGCTATCCGAACCATAAAATCTACATTCCAGGGTCGTTTACCAATAAGTCAACTCCCAGTTTGACTTTTCAATTATAAGGCTACTTCAAGAGGCTAAGTGCCTCTATTCTCACCACGACCTCTCCGAACTCAAACCATTCGACCCAACACAACATAAATAAGCTAAGAAATATATGATAAAGCAGAAATGGGAAAAACGAGGCTAATCTCATGAAACGACCGGTCGGGTCGTTAGATTGATTCACTACACATTGGTTAGTTGTATTGATCCCCTGATAGAAAGTTTGTTGAATCATTTTCTCCGTCATATCATTGTTGGGGAACTCTTTCACCATTGTTCTATAACTTTACCATATCTCATGTAGTGCTTCATTGGGCTCTTGCTTGAATGCTAGAATTTCATCCCAAAGAATAGCCATATGCTCGGGAGAGAAGTACTCTGAAATAAATTTCTCCACTAGTTCACCCCAAGTACAAATGGAATGATTTGGAAAACATTCCAACCAATCTAAATCTTTCCCCCATAGAGAGAAGGGAAAAAGCCTTAGCCTCAAACCACCCGATCCACGAGGCCTCTTGGCCTCCCTCTATACTCACTCCTGGCGGCAGACCGACTCAATATCTCGAGAAATATCAACAACCTGCTCGAATGTAGCATCTAATACTCTCTCCCGGGTCATGAAAAGGAGGAGATGATAAGTAAGGCCATCTATAAACCTCCTAATCCTCTCCCTATCAGTAGGGACCAACTCGGTGGAATGACGAGCCAACTCCGAAAACCGTATCTCGTACTGTGTCACTGATAGCTTCCCTTGACGCAGCTGCTCAAAATGCATACGCTGCTTATCCCGATGAGACTAGGGTGCATACTTCTCCAAGAAGATAGTGAAGAACTGCTGCCAGGTAAGGGGTGCTGAACCAACAGGCCTACGCCTCTCAAAGGACTCCCACCAAGTGAAGGCGGCACCAGATAACTGAAAAATAGCAAATGAGACCCCACTGGTCTCCAAAATCCCAGCAGTACGCAGCATCCTCTGGCACTTACCTACAAAACCTTGGGCATCCTCGCCCTCAGCACCACTGAATGTCGGAGGTTGTAGTCTACTAAACCTCTCCAGCCTACGCTGCTCATCATCTATCATAGCTGGGACCACAAAGTCCTGAACTGGAGCAACCGGTTGGGCTGGAACCGCCCCTGGTGTCTGCGGGCCCTGAGTAGCCAGCTCAGGTGTCCAGGAAACTGAAGTCTTACTGCCTCCCCCGTCCTGAGAAGTAGCGGCAACTGCCTGAGCAAGGGTGGTACACACCGTCAAGATCTGGGCCAAGGTCTCCTAAATACCTAGAATTGCAATAGGCACTGTCAGTGCCTGAGCTTGTCCCGCTGGAGTATCTGTGGCGGGAACCTAATCCTGAACAGTAGGGGGATCAACTGATACTGCCCTGGCTTCCGCACGGGCTGGTCCCCTACCTCTACCATGGCCTTGACCGCGGCCTCGACCCCTTGCTGGTGTAGCCGGTGTCTGATCGCCCTGATCGGTGGTGCGAGTCCTCACCATCTGTGGGAGAATGAAACAATAGAAGTTTAGATTACCAGAATCAATTAAATGGCAAGTCAAAATTCAAGAAAAAAGGAGATTGTTCCTAAGGATTCTGTAGCCTCTTGAAGATAAGTACAGACGTCTCCGTACCGATCCGCAAGATTCTACTAAACCTGCTCATGGCCGTTAAGTCTTATGTAACCTAGGCTCGGATACCAACTTGTTACGACCCCAAATCCTAAGCCAGCTGTGATGGCGTCTATCGTGGAACTAGGCTAGCCAACCATTTTAGATTATCAATATATTCCAAAATTTCCCCAAATTTAGCATATTTTAAAAATATCAGAAACAGAAAAAACAAATACACATTCCCCAAAACCAAGAGTCAACTGTCATGAGCATCTAAGACTGGAAATACAATGTAGAACAATGTCTTGCTACAACCAAAGTCTGAGGTACAAAAGACCAAAAGAAACTATAATCTGAGGGAAGGAAAGGAGGTGAGCTGGGGATGCTGAGCAGCTACCTCAATCCTCGGACAACTCCAAGCTCGTCCGAAAATCAACTAGCGAGATGGTCCGGTACTTAGATCTGCACACAGAGGTGCAGGCTGTAACGTGAGTACGCCAACTTAGTAAGTAAAAAATGTAACTAAAAACTTGAGTGTAGTGACGAGCAATTTAAATCATATAAATCAATATAATAAATAACAGTGGAAATGAGCAAATCAAGTCAGAAATCTACAATTCCGAATATTTAAAAAAAAACCCCGGTTTTCATTTAAAAATCTTGTATGAAAACCTTTATCCAAGATTTATTATCAGAGGCTCAGTGTAAAGAAGAGTGAAAATAGCATTTTTATAGAATATAAGCCCCTCGGGCCACATTATCACTCACAATAAAGCCTCTTGGTCGCTCGTGACTCCACTATCAGTATCTCATGCTCTCACTTAACACTCGTACTCAGTAAGTACCATGAACACACACAACTGCTGCACGGGAAATCNCTGATCCACATATATAACATATATTGCTGCGGCGTGCAGCCCGATCCATAAAATAGTCGACTGCGCTCACTAGGGGTGTACAGACTCCTGGAGGGGCTCCTTCAGCCCAAGCGCTATATCTGTTGAGGCGTGCAGCCCGATCCAATATGTATACTGCTGCGGCGTGCATCCCGATACATATATATAACATATATTGCTGCGGCGTGCAGCCCGATCCATGTATATATAATCTATATTGTTGCAGCATGCAGCCCGACTCACATATAATATATAACACATATATTGCTGCAGCGTGCAGCCCATCCCATAACTATCCTCACATACCCGGCGCTCGGCTTAATCACATATATACTGCTTCCGCGTGCAGCCCGATCCATAGCTATCCTCACATACTCGGCTCTCGGCCTGACTCAATCACCATCACAAGCCACTTGGGCAATTTATCTCAACTCACGGGGCTCAGCCCCAAATACTTTTCCAAGTTTTCAAAGCAGTGTGATAACAATAAAAATAACCACAATTAGGAAACAATGACTGAGTTCACAATTTACTAACAGGATAGTGGTAGAATAGTGTAAAAGTACCCCCTGAGGGTCTAAACAGGTCGGCACAAGGCCCCAATCATGGCTCACAACCCATATACAAGTATAAATTTCTAAAATACAGGATATCATAAGTTTCAAATCGAATACGCGGCTTAATAGTCGCTACGGGACGGACCAAGTCCTAATCACCATCAGTGCACGCCCCCACGCTCGTCACCTAGCATGTGTCTCACCTCATTTATCAACGCAATAACAGATAACGGGGTGTCATACCCTTAGGTTTAGAGTTACAATCATTACTTACCTCAAAACAGCCCAAAAGCTACTCCGCGATGCGTTTTCCCCTCGAATCGGCTCCCAAAAGCTCCGAATCTAACCAAAATCAGATTAACATTACCAATACACGCTAACGGAACAAAACCCAATCGAAAGATACAAATTTTAACACAATTCTTGAAATTTAGCCAAACCCGAGCCCGTGTCTCGCGTCTCGAAATTTGATAAAATTTGCATCACTAGAATCCTCATCCTCCCACAATTCTATACATACCAAAAACTCCACAATCGGACCATAATTACCCACTCAAATCACCAAAAGAATTTCCAATCTTCCTCCCCATTTTACCCAACTCTTTCCACTTTAATTCTTCAAATTACAAGCCTAATCCGAAACAAAATAGCATAGAAACGAGTTATATAGTCCGGGAACTTACCCCTACTGAAGACCCTCGAAGACCTTCTTCAATTTACTCTCAAATAAGCTTCACCCGCATGCAACAATGGAAGAATAACCAAAATTTCGCGGAGGCATTCTTTTATACTGTTCTGCCCAGTTAATCTGCACCTGCGGACCTTTCCTCGCACCCGCAGACTTGCACCTGCGGTAGCAGGTGGACACCCGCGAAAACCCATTAACAGTCAAATTCTCGCACCTGCGGTCCCTCTTCCGCACCTACGGCTTCGCAGGTGCGGCCTACTCTTCGCACCTACGGACTCCTCCTGACTAGCCTTTTTTCGTACCTGCGCCTAGACCTTCGCACCTATGACGTTGCACCTGCGGCTGCCCATCCGCAGGTGAGGCGACACCAGCAGCTATTTGCTGCAAATTTCTGAAGTTCAAACCTCCGCCAACCATCCGAAATCAATCCCGAGCCCCTCGATCCCCAACCAAACATACCAACACACCTCATAGCATCATTCAAATCTAGTCAAGCCTTCGAAACACCAAAAACAGCACGAAAACACCAAAATTACATCAAATTCAAGCCTATGAACTTTGAAACATCTAAATTTCGCCAATGATGCCGAAACCAACCAAAACACATCCGATTGACCTGAAAATTTCCACACATATCCAAAATTACATTACCAACCTTCTCCAACTATCGGAATTCCATTCCGACCCCGATAGCCTATTTTCCACTGCCAACCGAAAATCGCCAAAAACTAACTTTCGCCAATTGAAGCCTAATTCTACACCGGATATCAAAAATTCAATCCCAACACACTCCTAAGTCCAAAATAACCAAGCCATCCGAACCATAAAATCCTCATTTCAAGGTCGTTTACCAATAAGTCAACTCTCACTTTGACTTTTTAGTTATAAGACTACTTCAAGAGGCTAAGTGCCTATGTTCTCACCACGGCCACTCCGAACTCAAACCATCTGACCCAACACAACATAAACAGGCTAAGCAATATATGATAAAGTAGAAATGGGGAAATCGAGGCTAATCTCACGAGACGACCGGTCAGGTCGTTACATTGATTCACTACACATTGGTTGGTTGTATTGATCCCCCGATAGAAAGTTTGTTGAATCATTTTCTCCGTTATATCATTGTTGGGGAACTCTTTCACCATTTTTCTATACCTTTACCATATCTCATGTAGTGCTTCATTGGGCTCTTGCTTGAATGCTAGAATTTCATTTCAAAGAATAGTCATGTGCTCGGGAGAGAAGTGCTTTGAAATAAATTTCTCCGCTAGTTCATCCCAAGTACAAATGGAATAATTTGGAAAACATTCAAACCAATATAAATCTTTCCCCCATAGAGAGAAGGGAAAAAGACTCAGCCTCAAAGCATTCTCGGAAACATTTGTTTGTTTTCTCCCCTACACGTATCAATGAACTCCTTCAAGTGTACATATGCATTTTGACCCGGTGAACCGGTGAAAAACTCTCGTTGCTCGAGAAAAGTGAGCATCACGTTGGTTATTTGAAAGTTTCCCATCCTAATAATGGGAGGGTCTATAGCACTTGCATACACTTCATTTGGAAACACCCGGTATGGATCCATTCATGGTGGTGGGGGTGGATCAGGTACATTGTCTTGAGGCGGTCGGCCTCGTCTATTGGCTTGAGGTTCAAGAGGGACCTCATCCATTTGATCATCCTCAACATCCACATCTATGTTTCCAAGTTCATTGTTTTCCATGGTTGCACCTACAATACTCAACACGTTAGTAACAATGAAGGAAAAGAAGATATCCCAAAACACACCTAAATATATAGCTAACACCATTTTTTAATTTCCCGGCAATGGCGCCAAAAATTGATCTCGTCCAATTTCACTCCTCTATTCGAGATTATGAAAATGGTCGATGCAATAATAATACCCAACAAGAGTCGGGGTTGAATTCCGCATGGATCTATATGTACGTGAGTTAGTAGTATATATCGTAGCGTGTGAGTTTGTATATCTAAATTTGCATTTCCACAGAATTGGGTTATTTTAAAGTCTAAATTTTTAAACTACTATTGCAATTTATGAAATAAAACTAGAAGATTGTTTTTATTGGTTTTCAAATATTATAAAAGGGCTAGGGCTATGACCTTCACCTGGGTGTTTGCCTAATGGGTTATAAACTTTAAAGCTTGTTTTATTGGTCGGGGTGTATTATAGCTATTAACACTCAATTACCCACTCAATATCTCTTAATCAGAGAGTGATTTTTCCCAATATGGATTTATCAAGTCCAAATGGATATGGAACAAAACGGTTGATAAAAAGCTCAAGTCGGGTTTTACTATCTCTAAGTTCAACCCTTTAATTGGGCTTATCAATCTCTCGATTGACCAAATTTCTTGCTAGCCAAGTTTTCCTAGACTAAGTCTCTCTTTCTCAAGTAGAGACCAAGTCAAATAGGCATGAACTAATATTTCCAACCATTAATTCTACAAATAAAAGCAAGAACGAGGCTAAATAATAAACAACCAACCATAAAAAAGTAATAAATCAAATACCCATTAAGTTTACACACTAGGGTTGGGTCACAACCCTAGTGAGAATCTAGCTACTCATGCTTAAAATGGAAGAAAAAGAAGAAGAAATGATAATCAAATCCATATTGCTAATTAAAATGACAAAATCTACGTTCAAATAGTTCAAAATAGCAAAAACTACTAAAATAGTAAAAGAAAACGTCTACTGTAGCGGCTGATTCAAAAGTTGACCCAAAAAAGTGAAACTCTTCTATTTATACAAGACTGAAATTTTGGACAATAATGCCCTTTCGAAGGTACTACAGTCGCACAATTCCATGTGCAGTCCGCCCTTTTCTTGAGCTTGATAGGATTGGAAGTTTGCGGACCCATATTCTAAACTGCTGCTGCACTGCACTCTTTCTGCGGTCTGCAGATTTGTAACTGCGGCCCTATCTTGTTCTTCCGCGGTCCGCACAATTGTAATTGCGGCCGCGTAGCTATTCTTCTACGGCCGTACAATAATTTTGCAGTCCATACTTGTGATGGACTTGAAATGCAGACTCTCTGAACTTTTTTCCTGAACCAACTTCTGGCCGCACAACTCATGTGCGGACCGCAATTTGCACCAATCACTTATGGAATTTCCTTCATAACTTGCGGCCGCAGATGATATTCTGTGGTCCGCACTTCTGAGCTTTTGTACAATTTTTTTGTCCTTGAGTTCCGATTACTCCTTCTTGAGTCGGATTTCATCTCGGGAGTTCACCTTCCAATATTCCTGCAATTACGCACATTTCATAAGATTTTAGGAACACAATTAAACGCTTTTGGACTTAAACGAAAGCTAAAAGACGCTAATAAGTAGTAAAAAAACTCCAATTATCACGCCTCTGCAACCAGAGGATCACCGGAGAAGTAGCAACGAGGGTTCGACATCGACACGTAGTAGTGGTACAATAAATCAAATATAGTAGGAAGTAAAAAGAAGCGAGGCAGTGTAAATAAAAAAAAAAGTATAAATACATGGTACAACCCTCCTCCAAACAATAAACTCAAGCTCTCAATTGGTAGTTTCCTCCTCAACTGGAGTATATATATATATAATGGACCTTACCAATTAGGTCGTCGCAATTTAAATCGGGAAAACTCACAGATACACTAGCTTCTTGTCAAATATTACGCACGATTCCATAAGAGTATTTTAGTGAAATGTCGAGGCGTACGACCCGATCACATTATACTGTGTTCACTCCCGAGGGTCGAACGATACGAACCATAGATGCACCTATTATACTGCCAAGGCGAACGACCCGCGCACATGAGAGTGTAATACATTATCTTGTCGAAGCGAACGACTCGATCCCATTAGAATAAGAAGCTTTAACTGGTTTTTTGACCCCACTCACAAATAACCGTGTGAGTTATATTTTTAAGAAAAACTTTTTGATGAAAACGCGTAGCACGAGAGAAATTCGGAAGAGGAGTACAATTATTCCAAGGCTAATCATGAAGCTTTTCAAATCTCTACAATAGCATGTCTATCACTCTAGACAAGTCTAGGCTCAAGTCGTAATGCGAAATAAATGAATTAAACGAGAAAAGATAACTCCTACCTGGACAAAAATCTTAATATGTACAGACTCTGGTCACCTCGTGCGTACATAGCCCCCGGAACAAGTAGCACATACCAAACCTAGGGGTAGTTTCCCCCTCAAAGAGTTAGACAAGATTCTTACCTCGCTCCGAACTTCCGTAACCGCCTCCAACGCCACTCTAACACCTCAAACTGATGCCCGTCACTTCAAAATTAGTCTAAAATTATGCAAACCAATAAAAATAACAATTCCCAACTCCGCTCGAAAAGTCAATAAAGTCAACCCTCGGGTCCATGTGCCCGGTTTCCTAAATTTTTTGAAGATAAACACTACCCATAAAATTACGAAATCAAATATATAATTTATTCCCAATTCCATGTCCAATTTCATGGTCAAAATCTAAAAATACCAAATTTTAGGTTTTCTACCGAAATACCAAATTTCTATTGATTTCCATGTTTTAATCCATATATAAACATAGTATTTAACTCACAATATGCGGGAATTACTTACCTTGACATCGATGATGAAAATCTTTCATCCAAGAACTCCAAAAATCGCCCAACCAAATGAAAATACGAGAGAAATGGGCTAAGTCTCGGATTAAAAACCCCACCGCCGCCCAGCAACTTTCGAACATGTGGAGGAACTTATTGTACCTGCGAGTTCGTTTTTGAGACAACAAATGCACATCTGCGAAGTAGCACTGGTGACAACCCTTTCGCACCTGCAGACAAGGGCTCTGCTTTTGCACATAGGCAGGTGCGAGCCACTGCCGCTCCTATGCTAAATATTTTTGCTCCTGCGGATCCGTAGGTGTGCCGAAAGCCCCGTTTATGCGTTGACCAACCAGCCTCTGCCAAGCTTCCTTTCCAGCCACTTCTGTGGTGATTATCTTGCTTCTGTGAGGTCGCTACTGCGATCAAGACTTCGATGAAGCGGCTGCACCAGGAGTCAAAATTTCTAGCATTGCCTCAATTTCAAATTTTGATCCGAAATCAATTCCTTTCAACCTCGAGGCCCCCGGTACACCATCCAAACAAACCAACACATCCTAAAAGATAGCACAAACCTGCTCAAGGCCTCAAGTCACACCAAACACTATCAAAACTATAAATCGGCGATTGAAACATTTCTTTAAATTTTAAACCTTCACACTATGAAAAATCACGATACGAAACTATTCCAAGGCTCTGAACCCCAAACAGACATCGATAACATAAAAATCCACTTCAAACCAAACTTTTGAAATTCTAAACTTTCAAAAATGCTAACTTTCCATAATAAGCACTGGAATGCTCCCGGACCACCCGATACTCAACCCGAACGCACACCCAAATCCGAAATCATCATACACACCTATTGGAACCTTCAAAGCCCATTTCGGAGGTCGTTTACTCAAAAGTCAAATCTTAGTCAACTTTTCCAACTTGACGCTTCTGAAATTAAAATTTAACATCCGAATCAACTCAGAACTTCCCGAAGTTCAATTCGACCACATGCACAAGTCATAATACGTGAAGTGAAGCTACTCAAGGCCTCAAACCGTCGAACAATGTGCTAGAGCTAAAAATGACCAGTCAGGTCGTTACACTTAGAGACTAGGTGCCATCACGACATCCTGTGGAGGGAAATTAGGATCGTGACACATGAACACCTTCCACTATAATGGAGTATCTCAAGATACACTCTACTTAAGGGTATTCCCCTTTTCACTGAAGAATGGCGCGAAGCACTAGCTTCGTAGCTTACAGGGGGTCGATCAGGACGTGGGAAGATATGATGAAAAAGTTTCTTGACAAATATTTTTCACCTGCAAAAATAGTGAAATTTAGAAGGGATATCCAAAATTTCTACCAAAAGGACACCGAAACAGTCTTGAAGCTTGGGAGAGATTCGAAGAGATAGTGAGAAAGTGTCAGAATAATGGAATCGAATTGTGGATGCAACTCCAAAACTTTTAGGATGGACTGACTTCTTCCTCACGACGAACTCTGAGTACTGTAGTTAGAAGTCCTTTAATGAAGAAGACTCCTGAGGAGATAGTTGCAATTCATGATGAGCTCTCTAAAGATGCTAACCAATTGCCCACAATGAGTATTAATGGAAGAAAATCAGTTGGGGTTCACCAGGTAGACTCTAATAAATCAGCGCAAGCCCATCTAGACACCATGGCTATAGAGATAAGATAACCTTAGCCAAGGTCAAGAGCCGACCATCATCAGTCTGTGATTTTTGTGGAATAGTTCATCCAACGCATGAGTTTCGGACCTCGACGACAGATGAAGTGGTAAATGCTTTGGGAAGCTTTGATAGAGGCAACTACCAAAGTGTAAATAATTTTAACTCCATGGAGCAGAGGCACTCATGTTTTTCTTGGAGTTACCAGGTGGTAGTGCGAATGCATGGGAACAGAATAACTCCAAACCCCAGAGACAGGGAGCTCCAAGTCTTCTCAATCAACAGAGGCATCAATATTAGCCTCTACAGTCTAATCAATCTGGCATGGAAGATCTAATGATAGCCTTTATTATTAGGAGAAATGAGAACCTGGAAACTCATTGAACAACTATCCGAGAACATGGCACAACTATTCGAGGATAGTGCACATCCATTAGATACTTGGAAATACAGGTGGGGAAACTTGCTAATCTATTTTCTAAGAGGATTAAAGGAAACCTCCCTGCTGATACTGAAAGTAATCCAAAAGAGACAATAAATATGATGTCTTTGAGGAGTGAGAACTTATTAAAGGATCTCATTGCAAAACAAAAGGATGAGCTGATTGAAGGAAATGTAGAGATTGTGGAGGAGCAAAAAAATAGCAGCATTCAAGAAGGTGAAGTGATGGTAGATGATGGTCTGAAGTAGAAGGGGAAGAACAGAGCTCAGAAGAAGAAAAAATATGGAAATTCCATGAATGAGGGGATCGAGGAAAGAAAATACATGCCTGCTCTACCTTTCCCTCAGAAGTAGAGAAGAGAGAAGCTGGAAAAACAAGTTTTGCATTTTCTATAAGTGCTAAAGCAGGTTCATGTTAATCTACAATTCACATAGGTACACTCTCATATTTCAGCTTATGCTAAGTTCTCGAAGGAGATATTATCCAACAAGCACAAAGTGGAAAAAAATCAATTGTCAAGCTCACAGAGCACTGTAGTGCCATTTTGCAAAATAAGCTCCCTCAGAAGTGTGGAGATCCAAGGAATTTTACTATACCTTACTCTTTAGGAAGTACTAAGTTTAAAGATTTTTTGTGTGATTCAGGTGCTTCAATTAATATTATGCCTTTGCCTATTTTCAGGAAATTGGAGGGAGATATTAGAGAAATCAAATCTATACATGTGTCCTTACAGTTGGCGGATCAGACCACAATCATACTGGAAGGAATAGTGGAAGATGTGCTAGTTCATGTGGATAAAATTTGTGTTCCCTGTGGACTTCATTGTGGTGAACATGGAAGAGAATAAGGAGGTCCCTCTAATTTTTGGAAGACCATTCTTTGCTACTGGCAGAGCTATTCTGGACATTCAGGAAAGACATCTCATGCTCAGAGTAGGGGAAGAAAGGGTGGTCTTCAAGATGTAAGGAGCAATGGGGCCCCTAAAAAAATGATCTGGAGAGAGTAAGCATGATAAGTGTGGGATGTACCCAAAGAAGTCAGAGAAAAAATATTCAGCATGGATGTGTGCACTGGGTCCTGTGTGCAAAGTAGATCATGACTTCGATTTAGACCTAGACTAGATGATTCAGGGGAGTTATCTTAACCTCTTGCTTTTTATTTGTGTGTCATGGAGACATGCGACAATTTAAAGTGTGGGGTGAGGTATGTAAATATGTACATATGTGTTTGTTCTCCTTTGTTTTGTGTAAAACAAATATTTGACTTTTTCCGATGATGGATTTCCTCGACTATCTTCTTGAGGGATCTTATTTTTTCTTAGGTAGTGTAAAAATTCTTCCTTGGTTTTTCTCTGTGCTTCGGTTCTTTTTCAAGGGTTTAGCTTGAACTGGGTGTAGTTAGTTTTTCTTTTTTTAGGAAATTTTAAGTCTTGTGCTATATTATTAAATGGAGATAAATTTGTTGTGCCTTGAGAGTAGTAACTTCCTTAGTCGTGACACCTGTGCTCAGTTCTTGACTCTTTGATAAGTGCCTAAAATTGTTTGATTTTGATGTTGCTTCGCTGCTTTGACTAGAGAATTGGGATGGATACGGTCCTAAGTGAGTTATGTGCCATTGTGTATGTGAGGATTTGGTTGATATTCTGTGCATGTTAGTTTATGTCTAGAACTTTCCCCTTGTGTTTGAAAAAGCAAAATAACAGTCTTATTCATTCTAGGAAGTGATATAGGTATTTCTTTGTTGAGCCAATTATATGCCTGTGACCCGCCTAATTGTTGTGTATCCTAGTTAGCATCTTTGAGCCTCTAATCATAGTTCTTTGGCAACCACACTACAAGCTTGATCCATTTTGTTTGAATCGAACCTGTTTGAACATTTTACCTCTTTTGAGCATTTGCTTTTGTTATGAGCTTGTTAAAAGCTAAGTGGAGGTATGGTTGGGTATTGAGTAAAACTGAAAAAATAGAGAAAGGTGCACTATTTGAAAATTTGTGAGAGCCACCTATAAAGGATTGAAAGAAGAAAAATGAAGTGCTTGAAAGAAGAAGAAAAGAAAGTAGAACTTTGAAAAGAAATTTTTTTGATTCCTTGCTAGTGGTAGTTATCATCTATTATGTGTGATGGTTGGGATTTGGTTCAATATAAGTGTGGTGTCGACATGCTAATGTATATGCATTAAAGTGTATTCACTATTATCTATATGTAACCTACCCGTCCCACAACCTACAATACAACAAAATTAAGTCCTACTTGATCCTGGACTGAATGAGATAAATTAGTAGAGTATTACACTACGGGAAAGCCTATGGTACGTCGTCTGTGGCACATGAATTTTATCTCTAAGAGTTTGTTAATATTTCTATCTTGAGTTCCTAATTGTTCTTAAATTTTAATGTGTGTGGAACTACTCTCTATTGATTGTGTGAGGGCACATGACTTGTGAAGGACAAGTGATGTCCTTGGCCTTTGTGTTAGAGTAAGTGAGCAAGTTTTAGAAGAAATTGTGTGGCGCTTGTGAGTCGAGTCTTGAGGCTAGGATGTCATGATAGGGTGCTTAGTTTGCTTTATATATTTCTGGAATTATGGTTAAGGGAAGTTGTTTGATGAAAAGTTCATCTCTATATGAAGTGTAGTTTGATTGCTCGGAGTCGAGCAACGGTTTAAGTGTCGGTTGTTGATGGTTCGCTAGGAAATCGTGTTTTAGCTAAATTTTACACTTTGAATACTATACTTTGGTTGTATTTGAGCCTAATTGTTAGTACTTTGTACTTATTACATATGTTATGTTGTGTAGGATGTGATTTCCAGTGAAGAAGCAAGCTTGAAGCTAAAATGGATGATTTGGAGCTTTGAAGTCTGAGTAGAAGCCCAATAAATTAAGTCGGGATCGTGTTAGGCGCTCGAGGACCAAGTCTGAATGTTAGAAATTGAGGGAAAACTTACTCTAGAAAAAATACATTACCGCCTGTTGCACCCTTTTTCTCGCGAAATCGGGTTTCGACACATAACAACTCTTTTAAGGATGGTGTTAAAAGAGAGAGTCGCCACCTAACGGGTTTGAGGTGTGTTAGGACACCTATTTGCAGATAACTCTTGTTTAACTAGTTTGCGTCACCAGAAATCGGGTAAGGGCTCGAAATTACCTCGAAGATAAGGTATTAGCCACTCTTCAAGGTCCACAACTGTGGTTCCTGGCCGAACTCGAATTATATGTATTAGTCAAATAAACAGAGAGAAAAACAAGAAGTTTGGGCAGTTATTATCAAAGTCCCTGAATAAACACAAATAATTGATTTAAAGACAAGATGGGGGGTCCTAAGTTTTTTAGCCTAAAATATCAACCCTCGCAACATAAATAATACTTCTTAACTCCCTCGAGATAGGGTGTTATTCGTATTATTCAACGGGCACAGACTATCATCTCCTGCTACCCGATTACTATCTTTAAGTTTTTACCTAAAACGTACTAGTTGATTCTAAACCGTGCCTTATGCGTGCACTACCCGTCCAATGCCTATGGCCCAGGAGGTGTTTGGAGCTCTATTTTGGATGGTTCTAGACTTAACTTAGGCTGCTCAAAAATGATAAAGCTAGGCAACATACAAAACAAGTTGGACTTCATGTAAAGGCAATTAAGGGATCAAGTAGCCTCCACACTTAGACGACAAATGCACGCGAACAAATTCTCACATTAGACGTTAGACAATCTCAGAAGTGAGGCAAATTAAAGCCATTAAGCCCTATAGACATGGTTTCTATGTGACCTCGGATACAAACGCGCATGCAGTTTCAGATGCAAGGTGCCACTTTACACTTATGGATAACTATACAGTTTAGGGGGTATTTAGTATTGCATTCTGATTATCGAAATTACAGATAATAAGCGGTTAATCCTATAGACATGATATCTAGGCGATTTACGCAGTAACTGGTAGTTATAACCATGGTAAATACTTAGAATTACTCAGTTTGATCCTAAGGGCATTCTTTCTAATAGTGGCATGGCTGAGCAATGAAACAGTATTTGAAAGTTCAATATTAACACTTTAAGGCGAGTGGTAATACCTTATTGGCAGGATTTCTAGTGATTAACTGTTGAAACTGATTTTTGTATACATAGCCCATATAGGCATGTCTTCTAGGTGAGCAGTATGATAACAATAACAAATTAACCAATTAAGGTCCTATATGCATGATTTCTAGAAGAAAATCAGTAGGACATAAGCTAGTATAATCCTGTGGTCATGGTATCTAATGAGCGTGCTGCAGTTATGCAAATTGAAAGAATGGGCATTGACATTTTATTTCCTATAGGCATGATATCTAACAAAACACATAAGAGAAGAACATGTTGAACGAATTAAGCACTCAAGTCCTATATGAAGGTTATCTAACAAACACATAGGAGTAGAACATGTTGAACGAATTAAGCACTCAAGTCCTATAGGCATGTTATCTAACAAACACATAGGAGCAGAACATGTAGAACGAATTAAACACCTATAGGCAGGATTTCTACCCTTTTCATGCAAACATTAGAATAGACCCATTTTTCCAATTTTACTAACACCCTAATTTTTATTACAAAATTATTACAGGCCCAATGAAATGAATTACAAAGTTACAAAAATAACTATAGTGGGCCTAAGATAGGCCCAAAGTATACCCAGCCTAGCCAGGACTTCAATTTCGTATCCATACAGGTTTCACCACAGCCCATAAATCACAGTTGATCACACCAAGAAAACAATCTCCATTTATTCAAGATATCCTAAACCCAGTAGCCATAGTTGATCAAAAGATCAAGAAAATAGCCATTTACACAAGCCAATTGGCTTATTTAGTAGGTAGAAAGGGGAAGAATGGAGAAATTAGGACAAAGTGGCCAAAGAACCTTAGAGCCTAGTGTGTCAGAGTTCACAAGGGTCTCAAAATGGACCCCGAGCAGTGCTCACACTAGGGAGGTGAATGGAGAAGCTTTAGGGGGCCTTGGCTTTCAGCTGGCCAAGAATTAAAGACTCATAACAAAGATCACCTAATGAAAATAGTAATAAAGTAATAGGTTTTGGAAAAGCATTTTCAAACACTAAAAAATGATCACATAATGGTCATGTCAATACAGGGGATGCAAGCATTTGAGAAACAGTATAATGTTGCAAATTGTCACATAACACATTGGGGGAAAGGTGACATATTAATAGGAAACAGGGAGCCTGAAGCTTATGGGATTAAAAAGTTAATATGCAAGCAGCATTAGGCTAGTAAGACAAATAGTTGTCATTAGTACAACACGTTTAAAACCTACGGGATCAAATTATGTTACACATAGGGCTCAAATAGTATAACTTATACTAATGAGGCAAGCAGAATCATAGTTTAGCCAAAATTAGTCTAAGAGGTCAATTTTATTGCTAGGGGGTACAGAACTGGGTAGAGCAAGAACATAATAAGTGACAAACATAGTCATATGAGCACACTACACACTTTGAGTGAAGGTTTAAACATATTAGGACATACTAACAACATCAATTAATCACTAGAAGTTCAAAATTAGGCAGAGAACGTGATTAGGCCAAATACTCAAGGCAGAACACTCAAATTATCAGTGACATTAAGCTAAACATGCTTCAATCTGTCCAAAATAAGTTAGGTACAAATACATCATTAGGCTAACAGTTTATAGGCAAAATCACATATGAAGAAAGTCAGGAAATTATACGAAATAATGCAATTTCAGAGAACACAGACATGTTAATTAAAACATAATAGAATAAACACTATGAAGGTTTAAGAACTGACAAGTTATTGCTCAATAAACAAGAAAAGAACAACAATCAGGACCCAGAATCTCAAATGTGTCAAGTTCCCAAGGGTTTCAAGAACCCAGGGCAGTGATCACTCCCAAAAAAGTCCGAAAAAGTAGGAAATTTGGTGGTCTTGGCTTTCAGCCGGCCAAGAACCAAAGTAGAACAAGAAGGTAAACGAACAGAGTAAAAGCCTCAGTTTTTAAGTTAAAATTTAGTGATTGAAGTTCTGTTTAGAAGGGAATGAGGGGAGGGGTTTATATCATAGTAGGAATCAAATGGTAACAGATTCAAACAAGGAGAATAAATATACAAATAAGTCCAAAAATCAATTTAAGAAATCTGTAAACCCTAGTTTTTTTAGGGAAGTAAATATTGACAAAATATAAACAAAAATCGGACCCACGGTAGAATATAGGACGAATATATAAATAATAACACTCAAAATCAGAGATTTGAACCAGTTTTGGTTCGATTCTATAGACCCTAGTTTTAGGTAAAGTAAGAAGCAACAAAATATAAACAAATATTCGGACTCACAGTAGCATAGGATGAATATAGACGAAATAACACTCAAAAATCAGGGATTTGAACCATTTTTGGTTCAATTTTAATAAGATTTGCTGGCCATGTTTAGGCAAAAACTATAGGAGAGTAGCCAGTACCAGAAGGGGGTCGATTATGGTAAGTAATAGCCATTGAATCCCATATTAAGTGGGATTAGGAGAAGATTTTGAGGGGGGAGGGCTAGGGTTCTTAAGAGAGGGAGAAGGGGTTGAAAGAATATTAGGCGGTGAATGAGAGGAAATGCGGTTAGGGTTAGGCATTTGGTTAGTTAAAGTGAGAATTAAACTGGGGTTAGATATGGGTCGTTGATCTCAGAGATCAATGGCCACGATTAAAAGGGGGTTGGGTCGGGTTCATTTGGATGGGTCGCGATCGGGATCTGGATTAATGGGGTTATTGGTTTTGGTTTGGGGTTATTGGGCTGGTATATTAGGAATTTTGGGCCATTATTTGGTCCGAATATAGGTTTAAAGTGGGGCTAGTTTTTAAATACCCGATATTTTATCAAAAATAATTTATAAAAAGTAATTAATAAATAACAAAAATATTATTTGTGCACTAAAATGGTTAAGAATAATAATTTAACATTATAAAAAATATAAAAGGTTATTTTGGCATAAATAATATAATTAAACATGAATATAGGCTATTATTGCAAAAATATGCAATTAGCCCAATGAATGCAAATGTAATTATGAAAAATGCAGTAAAATATTTAAAAATATACATGCTGGTGTAAACAAAAGTTTTGGATACTTAAATCATCATAAAAAGAATTTGAAGGATAATTGTTGGATATTTATATAATAAAATGTAGGAAAAATTTAATTTAAAGCATTTAAAAACTATGAAAAATTATAAAAAAATGCTTGTATATGTTTATAAACTAAATGATGATGCAAATGTAAAGTATATATTATTTTTTAAAAATATGAAGGGAAAATTGGGTATCAACTCCGCACCACGGGGCATAAGGTGCTAGTGCAAAATTCCTACAGAGTGAAAAAAACACTACTCTTTGAACTTTTCCACTGGCATGGCGCATTGGGCGATGCGAGTCACGTTGCACCTGTGTAATATTCTTAGAGTATTGTCCCACTTCGTCTTGAAAAGGATAGTTTCGTCCGGGCTCGTTCCTACATGGTATGAATACACCAAAAACACGATTTTTACAGGACTTTTGACCTTGGAAGCTTTTGGAGAGCATCGCAGGCTACAAGACACAAGATTTCATTATCTTTCCATCAATTCAATAAGGGAGTTTAGATTGTAATATTAGATTGATGTTTTCTTATTTTTTTAATTCTATTTGTAATGACTTCCTCCATATCTATGGAGTAGTTCGCTTTAGAGTTTGATATGTTTTGGTAATTTTGTTGTTGTTTATGGATTTGACTACTATTTAGTTGATGGAATTTATAGGAGAATATTTAATATTAGTTGTAATTTTATTCTTTATAGTGTTTAATAGAAAGAGGAACATCTTATTGAATATTATTGCAGCGTATGCCTTAGTTTATTTTGATGATTCTTTGAAGTAATCAAGAGAGAATTTTGAGTTACCATTTAGATTAAGATTGAGAAGTATTTGGGAGAAATTTCTCTTAGATCAGTCTTACCAATAGATTCTTGCAAGTTTCACCGCATTTCACATTAGTTTATTTAAAAGATTTAGATTTAATCGAGAGAGGAGTCTGAATCGGAAGTATAAGCAAATCACCTATTGAATTCGTGAGAATCGATAGAACCTCAAGACTGAAACATAATAATGTCATATCCAGGACACCAGTCTTGCACCTATCCTGTCAAAACCCTTATTCTTCGCCTTGATAATAACCCTTTGCTTTAATATCTAATTCTTCGAAATTAATTGCCAATTGTTTTACTTTTAGTAGTTAATCGTAGTTCGAAATCATCCAAACCGAAGTGTTAAGCATCCTGAATATCATTAAGCTAGAAATTACTTGAATATTATTTAAATTCAATCCTTATGGAGACGAATCATATTATACTATCTTTGGCTATCGAGCATCAATTTCATGTTGTATTTTGAGATCATCTAATATAATTATATGTTTTATTGCCTTGATAAAGAGAATGAATTACCTCAGTAGAGTCCATTTCAACTTCTAGTGGGAACAAGTTCAATTCTTGTGCTATTTGTAGACCATCCAGTAGTGCCAGAAGTTCCGCCTCTAAGAACCATTTGCATGCGTATATTTTTCATAACCTAGTACCGAGCTGCCACTGGCATTCCTGAAGACGCCTCCCAGACTACTATCTTGACTATCATTTTTGAAGCTTGCGTCTATATTCAGTTTGTACAACCTCTTCTGAGGTTTTCTCCAGCTTATCTTGATGGCAGTTATCTTAATAGGGTTTTGGAAATTCCTGTTAGAAATTTGTATTCTATCAACCTTTGTTTAATATAATCGATGTTGATAAGGTTCGAAGTGTTATTTTGGTTATTTATATTTCTGTTTATCCAAATATTCCACAAGGCAAAGGGGTATAAATCATTCCAACTAATTTTCTCCTCTCCAAAGTTAGGATCAAAATCCCTGACCTGCATGAGCCAGTTCTTGCCGAATGGATCAAAATAATTTGACCATATCATATTATATCAAAGATGTCAAGTGATATTGCAATAAAAGGATACGTGGTGAATTAACTCTTCCTCCTTTTCGCATGTTGGACATATAGGATCTGTGTTAATACCTATACGTGCCAAATAAGCTCTACATGGGAGTCTATTATGTAGGAACCACCATAGGAAATTTTTTTTTGTTTGGACAATTTATATTCCAGATCCAATTATAGTCTATTACTGTTGTCTCTGGTTGGTCAATAAGATTGTAACATGACTTTATCGTAAAAATATCTTTGGTGGTTAGGGACCATATAGGAGGATCACATGATGAACCCTTTGTTTGTACCCTAACCATAGAAATGTTTTCCCTAATGTCATTTGGAACGATTATATAAAACTTTGTGAAATCCCAATTTTGATTCCTATAGGTACCCTAAGTTTTAGATTGTGATCACTTAAGGTGAGAGGACCCTCAATAATGCTTCTATGATTTTGAATATTTGGGATCCAACTCTTTAACCAAGTTTTCATGTTGGATTAATAGTGAGGTGACCAAGTAGTAACTTGATTGTAAATTTCCCATCTCTTTAGGATACTTTTCTAGATGAAAGAGTGTGAATTATTAGCTTTACTAGTTCCATAAGAGTTGATAATAAGCTTTGCCCATGGTTAATAGTGGTATTGGTGAGGAGTCTCCAAGCAAGTCGAGTTAGAAGGCAAAGAGTTTTTGATTGGGCATCTTTTATGCCTAGACCTTTTAAGTCGAGTTAGGATTCACCTTTTTATTGTAAATTTCCCATCTCTTTTCTCTTTGCACTTTATCAATTTTCTTAAGAGTTTTCTTTGGACGGAGGGTGTATTGCATATAGTGGTTTGGGATAGAATTAAGGGATGCTTGAGCTAATGTGGTTCTACATGCTATATTAATGAATCTAGTTTTTCATGAGGCCAGCCTAGCTCTCATTTCGCTTATGATAAATTGGAAGTCGGGCTGGTCTTGGCTTTCTAGATATTATTGGGAATCCCAAATAAGTACCAAAAGAGTCATTATGGTTAGTAATATCCAAGATGATGTTTGGTGCACCGTTACTAGAGAATAAGATTTTGGATTTTGTGTGATTTATACATTGTCCAGATAGAGAACAAAAGATGTTTAGCCCCATCTTAATGGCTTGACATGATCTGTTATTAGCTTTGGCCATTAAGGTGAGGTCGTCCGCAAAGAAAAGGTGTGAGAAACCTAGGCATCTTCTTTCTGAGCAATATGATCCCATTTGTGGATATCAACTTGGTGACTAATAAATCTAGAGAACATTTTCATATATAGTATAAAGATGTACGTTGATATAGGGTCACCTTGCCTATTACCACGACTTGGTTGAAAATATTTTGAGGTAGAGCCATTAACCAAGAAGCTATAGAGATCGAGGTAATACAATTTAGTAGAAGTATGGAGAATTTCGAGGGAAAGCTAATAGTTTAGGATATGATAAATGAATGACCATTCTAGTCGATCGAAAGACTTTTCAAGGTCAAGTTTTAAGATCATTTGGCCATATTTTCCTTTGAGTTTCTTTAAATTAGAGATTAATTCTTAAATAATTATTTCATTTTCAGAGGCTCTTCTATGTTTCAGGAAACCTGATTGGAAAGGACTAATAATTTGATTAAGTATAGGTTTTGACGATTTGCAGGATTTTTAATAATCATCATATAAATAGTATTTCAAAGGCTACCTGAAGTTTTTTACATTATTTGCATTAGGAATTTTGGGAATCAGGCGTAGGTATGTTTTGTTAATTTTATTGTGGATTTTTTGTGTGTCAAAGTACTTGTGACAAAGATTTCTGACTGACTGACCAATTATATGCCAATATTTTCGAAAGAAGGAAGGGTGTAGACCACACTGTCCAAGATATTTGAATGGTTTGAAGGAAAAAATGTTCCTAGTTATTTCACTATCCGACAACGGTTTATCTAGTGTAGATAGATCATACCTATGAAAACTAGAGAGATTTCCTTTCACACTGTTCGAGTGAGAGGTACTAAAGATATTATTGAAGTAATTGTAAACATGAGACATAATAAAATGTTGGTCATTTAACCATTTGTCATAATCATCTTTAAAATAAGTAATCTTGTTTCTCCTTCTCCTATTTGAGGCAGTAATGTGAAAAAAATTTGTATTAGCATCCTCTTTGTTTAGTCACATTATCCTTGACCTCATTTTCGAGTAATCTCTTTCCAGACGAAGGATGTCATTATATTCTTTTTTAAGGTTGTCCTCTAATGTATGTGAAAAACTACTATGAGTGGTAAAGGTTTTACTAGCACTGCAATAGTCTACTTTGTTCCTATTAGCACTAACTAGGCTGTTGAAATCGGGGTGTCTACACCAAAAGGTTTCTAGTCTAAACGGTTGCCTATAAAAACTTCTACCTTTTAGGATTAATTCTACTAATAAAGGGTTATGGCTTAAATGTGTTTTGGGCAGGTGAATAACAGAAAAGTTAGGAAATAATTCAAACTAGTGATCATTCCCTAAGACTTCATCCAGTCGGTCCATAATGAGACCCTTCCTCTTCTTTCTATGGTCCTGTCACGACCCAACAACCCGGTCTGGCGCCTATCGTGGAACTAGGCAAGCTGACACACTCTCAAACAATTTGATTTTTCATTGAAGTTTTTAAAAAAACCTTTTTAAACTGAAATTTGAACAAAAGAGATAAACTCAAAACCATACTGCGGAAAATAAAAGCCCGACATCGGCTGTCACTAAGTCATGAGCCAATACTACAGATGTTCTGAAATATAACAAGACATTATAGTCTGAGAATATCCAAAATACACTAAAAGGAAGATAAGGAAGGAGAAAGGCGGGACAACGATCGCCAGACAGCTACCTTGCTATCTCCGATGAAAGTCCGCGACTGGAATTGTCAATAGCCATTATCGTGGCCTGAGATACTTGAATCTGCACATAAGGTGCAGGGGGTAGTGTATATACACCAACTCAGTAAGTAACAAGCCAAAACTATGGACTGATAGGCAGTGACGGACTAAACATCAACAAATAACGAAAACCAAATTGTGTAGTAAAGTAGAGATGCTTTCCATTCAGGTATTCAGCTCAGGAAGTAATGTAAATGCAAATCTGAACAATATAGAGTAATAAGCTCCGCATATCTCTAAGTGACAATGCACATAATGCATGAAGATGTACCATGTAGTCCCACTCTCATGTTCTCAACCACTCAGTATCGCATATTGCCATCAGGCCGAAATCCATCCCAGAATATACTCGATGCAGACTATATAGTCACTCGGTACCGAGGAAAAAAGGTAATCTAACCCTGCGGAGAAATCCATCTCCAGGTATCAATACTTCAGAAAATCCAAGTCCAGGGAAATCCATCCGCTGGAAGGGCTCCTACAGCCCAAGCGCTATCACAATCATCAACATAACCGCTGCATCGTGTAGCCCGATCCCATAAATGTCACTTATAATCAGGCTCTCGGCCTCACTCAGTCATCACTCTCCAGTCTCTGAGACATGATATGATATGCATGAATAAGACTGAGTACAGAATATCAATGATACAAATAAGGTGACAGCAAGAAACGACCACTCGGGTCTCAACAGTATCGGTGTGAAGCCCTAACAGGATATCTAGCATGAGATACAACACATATATTTAATCACATAATAGAAACACGGATATCAGCAAGAAAGAACACTAACCGCTTCCATGGAATGAACCAGGCCACAATTCTCACGGTGCACGCCCGCACGCCCGCCACTTGGCATGCGCGTCACCTCAATACTAATCACAACACATAGCTCGGGGTTTCGAACCCTCAGAGCCAAGTTTGGAAGTGTTACTTACCTCAATCAAGCCAAAATCCTACTCCGCGATGCCTTGCCGCTCGACTCGTCCTCCAAACGCTCCGAGTCTATCCAAAATCAGTATATTATCATCAATATATGCTAAAGGAATGCATTCCATATGAAAATTATCAAATTAGACAAAAAATCCTGAATTCGGTTCAAACCCGACCCCCGGGCCCACGTCTCAAAATCCGACAAAAATTACAAAACTTGAAAGCCCATCCGCTCACGAGTCTAACTATACCAAATTTGCTCTAATCCGATAACAAACCATTCAAAACCCCCAAAATCCAACTCAAGAAATCTTCCTCATTTTCCCCAATTTTCCACCCCAAATCACAAATTAAAGGATGAAATTAAAGGCATAGTCATGGAATTTGACCAAAATTAGATAGAAATGACTTACCCCAAACACCCACGCAAGAATCTCTCCAAAAATCGCCTTCTACTGAGCTCCCACTTTAATTTTATGGTATAAACTCGAACCCTCATTTTGAATCTTTTAAATCTGCCCAGGTTTACCTTCATCGCGATCGTGGAATTTGCCTCGCGATCGCGAAGCACAAAATGGACTGCCCACATATTAACCCTACGTGATCGTGGAACTACTCACGCAATCTCGGATCACTACTTCCCCGACCTACGTGATTGCATCCTTACTCACGCGATCGCATAGAAGAATTCACCTCACCTCCTCCCAGCTCGATTACTTCTACGCAAACGCGGCATTGGCCACGCGTTCACGAAGCACATCTTCACACACATGCAATCGCATTCCAAACTCTGCAATCGCGTACCACAAACTCACCTCTGCTTTAAATAACCATACGTGATCGCGAACCTACCATCGCGTATAAGGAAACCAAAAAGTTACACCAACAGTTATCAGCCATAATGCAAAGTTCAAAAGCGATCTGTTAACCTCCCGAAACTCACCCAAGGCCCCCCGAAACCTCAACCAAGCATACCATAAAGTCCCACAACATCATATGCATTTAGTCGCACCTTCAAATCACTCAAAACAACATCAAAACAACAAATTATCCTCAGATTCAAGCCTAAGAACTTCTAAACTTTCAAATTCCACAAACGACGCTGAACCTATCAAATCACCTCCGAATGAACTGAAATTTTGCACACGTCACAAATAAAACTACGAACCTATTACAACCTTCTGAATTCTATTCCGACCCCAATACCTAATTCTCCACTGCCAACCGGAAATTACCAAATTTCCAATTTCGCCAATTCAAGCCTAATTCTACCACGGACCTCCAAATTACATTCCGAACACGCTCCTAAGTCCAAAATCACCTAACGGATCTATCCGAACCATAAAAATCACAATCCGAGATCATTTTCTCATAAGTCAACATCCGGTTGACTTTTCAAGCTTAACCTTTTAAAATAGAGACTAAGTGTCTCATTACACTCCAAAACCACTCCAGACCCGAACCAACCAACTCGATGCTATAAAATAAAGCTGAATAACATCTAAAGAAGTAAAAATGGGGGAAACAGGGCTATAACTCTCGGAAAGACCGGCCGAGTCATTACATCCTTCCTCTCTTAAACAAACATTCATCCTCAAACGAGCCTAGAAACATACCAGGAGCCTCAAATAGGTGTGGATATCTGCTCCGCATCTCCTGCTCGGTCTCCCAGGTGGCCTCTTCCACAGGCTACCATCTCCACTGCACCTTTATCAAAGCTATGTCCTTTGACCTCACCTTCGAACCTACCGATCCAAAATAGCCACTGGCTCTAGATCATAAGTCATATCACCCTCCAACTAAACCGCGCTGAAGTCCAATACATGGAACAGATCTCCAATATACTTCCGGAGCATGGAAACATGAAACACTGGATACACACTCGACAAGCTGGGTGGCAAGGCAAGGTTATAGGCCACCTCTCATATCCTCTAAATTACCTCAAAAGGCCCAATGAACCGGGAGCTCAACTTCCCCTCTTCCCAAACCTCGTAACACCCTTCATGGGTGATACCTTCAGCAAAACCTTCTCCCTAGCCATAAAAGACACATCACGGACCTTCTTGTCCGCATAGCTATTCTGACTAGACAGTGCCGTGCGAAGTCGCTCCTGAATAAATTGCACCTTATCTAAAGCATCCTGCACGAAGTTTGTACCCAAGAGCCTAGCCTCACCCAGCTCTCCAACCGGAGATCTACACCTCCTCCCTTATAAAGCCTAATACGAAGCCATCTGAATACTAGACTGATAACTATTGTTATACGCAAACTTTGCGAGCAGTGGAAACTAGTCACATGAACCCCCAAAGTCAATGAAATAAGTATGCAACATGTCCTCCAAAATTTGAATAGGGCGCTCGGGCTGCCCGTCCGTCTGAGGGTGAAAAGTTGTGCTCAACTCTACTTGAGTACCGAACTCCCACTGCATGGCACTCCAGAACTGCGAGGTGAACTGAGTACCTCTATCAGAAATGATGGAAATTGTACACCATGCAGACGAACAATCTCTCGAATATAAATCTCAGCTAACCGCTCCGAATTGTAAGTAGTACCAACAGTAATGAAGTGCCCGGACTTGGTCAGTCGATCCATAATAACCCATATAGCATCGAACTTCCTCGAAGTCCATGGGAGTCCAACTACAAAGTCCATGGTGATCCACTTCAACTTCCACTCCGGAATATTTAATCTCTGAAGCAAGCCACCCGGTCTTTGATGCTCGTACTTAACCTGCTGACAGTTGAGACACGAGCTACAAATCCAACAATATCCTTCTTCATCCGCCTCCATCAATGGTACTGTCTCAAATCCCGGTACATCATCGCGGTACCCGGATGAATGGAATACCACGAGCTGTGGGCCTCCTCAAGATCAACTCCCCAAGCCCATCCACATTAGGCAGACATATACGGCCCGTGCATCTTTATCACACCGTCATCACCAATAGTCACATCCCTAGCATCACCTTGCTGGACCCTGTCCTGAAGAACGAGCAAGTGTGGGTCATCATACTGGCGCTCTCTGATACGGCCACAAAGAGAGGACCTGGAGACTACGCAAGCCAACACCTGACTAGGCTCCAAAATATCCAATCTCACAAGTTGGCTCGCTAAGGCCTGAACATCCAATGCTAAAGGTTTCTCTACTACTGGAATATATGCTATACTCCCCAAACTCTCTTCCCGACGACTCAAGGCATCGGCCACCACATTGGCCTTCCCCGAATGGTATAAAATAGTGATATCATAGTTCTTAAGAAGCTCCAACCATCTCCACTGATGCAAATTAAGGTCCTTCTTCTTAAATAGATGTTGCAGACTCCGGTGATCAGTATAAATCTCACAATGGACCCTATACAAATAATGACGCCAAATATTTAAGGCGTGATCAATGGATGCTAACTCAAGATCATGCACCAGATAATTCTTGTTGTAGGTCTTCAAGTGGCGTGAGGCGTAGGCAATCACCCTACCCTCCTGCATCAAAACACAACCAATGCCTATCCTCGAGGCATTACAATACACGGTATATGAACCTGAAGTTGATGGTTGAACTAACACTGCAGTTATGGTCAAAGTAATCTTGAGCTTCTGAAAACTCTCTTCACACTCGTCCGACCATCTGAATGGAGCACCCTTTTGGGTCAATTTGATCAAGGGCGAAGAAATAGATGAAAAACCCTCCACAAAGCGACGGTAATATCCTGCCAAACCAAGGAAGCTCCTAATCTACATAGCTGAGGACGGTCTAGGCCAACTCAACACCGCCTCTATCTTCTTCGGATTCACCTGAATACCTTCACTGCACACCACGTGCCCCAACAATGCTACCGACCCAAGCCAAAACTCACACTTGAAGGACTTTGCATAAAGCTTCTCCTCCCTCAATATCTGTAATACAATCCTCAAATATTGAGAATGATCCTCCTGGCTACGAGAGTATACCAGGATGTCAACAATGAATACAATAATGAAGGAATCCAAATATGGCTGGAATACACTATTCATCAAATGCATGAACGCTGCTAGGGAATTGGTCATCCAAAAGACATCACCAAGAACTCATAATGGCCATAATGGGTCCTGAAAGTTGTCTTAAGAATATCCGAATCCCGAATCTTCAGTTGATGATACCAGGACCTCAAATCAATCTTAGAGAACGCCCTCGATCCCTAAAGCTGGTCAAATAAATCATCAATACGAGGCAAAGGATACTTGTTTCACTTTCTTAAACTTCCTGTAATCAATGCACATTTCTCATGGAACCATCCTTCTTCTTCACAAATAAAAATGGTGCACCCCAAGGTGACGCACTAGGCTAAATAAACCCTTTATCTAGGAGTTCCTGAAGTTGTTCTTTCAGTTCCTTCAACTCCGCTGTTTCCATACGATACGGTGGAATAGAAATAGGTTGAGTTCCTGGCACTAAATCAATACCAAAGTCAATGCCCCTGTCATGCGGCATGCCCGACAGGTCTGCAGGAAACACATCCGGAAAATCACAGACCACTGGAACAGAATCAATAGTGGGAGTCTCTGCACTAACATCCCTCACAAAAGCCAAATAAGATAGGAAACCCTTCTCAACCGTACGCTGAGCCTTCAAGTATTAAATCACCCTACTGGGCACATAATCTATAGAACCGCTCCACTCAACCTTCGGAAATCCCGGCACTGCTAAGGTCACGGTCTTAGAGTGACAATCTAGAATGGCATGACATGGAGATAACTAATCCATGCTCAATATCACATCGAATTCAACCATACTGAGTAATATCAAATCCACTAGGGTCTCCAGACCCCCAATAGATATCACACATGACTGATACACATGGTCCACAACAATTGTATCGCCCACAGGAGTAGACACATTAAAAATGTAAATAAAGACTCACGGGGCATATCCATAAAATGAGCAAACTATGATGAAACATATGAATATGTGGAACCGGGGTCGAACAATACTAAGGCGTCTCAGTGACAAACTGAAACAATACCTATAATCACGACATTTGAATGTATAGCATCTAGTCTAGCTGGGGGTACATAGAAATGAGCCTGACCACCATCAGATCGACCTCCCCCTCTAGGGTGACCTCTAGCTGCCTGACCCCCACCCCTAGCTAGTTGGGCAGGTGCGGAAGTAACTGGTGTTGAGCCGAAGGCCGACTTCTCTGCTACGACGAACCTCCCGTAAGGCGAGGATAGAACCTCTTGATATGACCCAAATTTCCACACTCAAAGAAACCTCCATCGGCCACTGGAAATGGGGATTGAAGGGAGCCACGAGCACCGAGATACCCACTAAATGAACCAGGCATAGATGAACCCTGAGCTGATGGTGCATGAGTCGAACTCTGAGCTGGAAGGGCACTGAGATATGAATGTCCATGATGGGAACTGTGAGGGCCATGACCAGATGATCCACTACGGTGACCTGAACGAGCTGACTGAGCAGGCCTGAATAGACGACCTTTGTCGTACTGGAAATGACCTCCTGAACGAATACCACAAAAACTACCAGATCCCCAAGGCCTCTTGTCCTCCCTCTCAACTCACTCCTAGCGGCGAACTGACTCTATCTCTCGAGTAATGTCAACCACATCCTCAAAAGAATCACTAGACACCCTCTCTCTGGTCATAAGAATCCGTAGCTGATATGCGATGCCATTCACAAACCTCCCGTTCCTCTTCCTGTCTGTAGGAACTAACCAAACAACATAATGGGCTAGCTCTGAAAATCTTATCTCATACTGTATCACAGTCATATCATCCTGGCGCAATAGCTCGAACTTCATGCGCAGCTCCTCTCTGCGGGACTGTGGAACATATTTCTCCAGAAAGAGAACGAAGAACTGCTGCCAAGTAAGGAGCGCTGCACCAATAGGCCTATGCCTCTCATAAGCCTCCCACCAAGTAAAGGCAGCTCCCGAGAACTGGAAGGTAGGGAATGAGACCCCACTGGTCTCCAGAATGCCTGATGTCCGAAGAATACGCTGACACCTATCCAAGAAATCCTGAGCATCCTCGTCCTCATCCTCTGCACCGATGAAAGTCAGAGGATGAAGTCTACGAAACCTTTCCAATCTACGCTGGTCGTTATCAGGCATGACTGGAACCACATAATCCTGAGCAGGTGCAACCGACTGGGCTGGTGGTGCCTCCGGTGGTTGAAGTCCCTGAACAACCTGCTCGGATGTACGGGCGGCGGGAGTCTGAGTGCCTCCCCCATCTTGAGAATGAGCTGCGACCGTAGTAACTGAGATGGCATGTACAAGGCCAGTACATACTGATAAGATCTGAGCTAGGGCCTCCTGAAGGACAGGAATAACAATAGGCACTAGCGGTGCCTGAACTGGTCTCACTGGAGCATCTACGATGGGGACCTGATCTGGAGCAACGGGAGGGTCTACAGGTGCTTCCCCAACTGCTGTGTGGGCTGCACCCCTACCCCTACCCTTACTATGGCCTCGACCGTGGACTCGGCCTCTCACGGGCCTAACTAGTGCCTGGTATACTATCCGGTAGCGCGGGTCCTCACCATCTGTGAGAGAATGAAACAAATAGAAGTTTAGTTACTAGAATCAATAGATTCGCACGACGAGAATTCAAAATATGAGATTTTTTCTAAGGGTTTTGCCGCCTCTCGAAGATAAGTACGGACGTCTCTGCACCGATCCGCAAGACTCTACTAAACCACCTCTTGACTTGTGAGACCTATGTAACCTAGGCTCT
The DNA here is from genome assembly GCA_005239525.1 of Nicotiana knightiana. Taxonomy (NCBI): domain Eukaryota; kingdom Viridiplantae; phylum Streptophyta; class Magnoliopsida; order Solanales; family Solanaceae; genus Nicotiana; species Nicotiana knightiana. The sequence goes on from ML439308.1 coordinate 101,851, forward strand.
GATACCAACTTGTCATGACCCAAAATCAACCCGATCATGATGGATCCTATTGTGGAACTAGGCAAGCCGACACACTCTCAAACAATTCAATTTTTCATTAAAAATTTGATAAAAGCCTTTTCAGGCTGAAATTTGAATAAAAGCGATAAACTCAAAACCATAATGCGGAAAAATAAAAGCCCGACATCGGGTGTCACTAAGTCATGAGTCAACAACCGCTATCGTGGCCTGAGATACTTGAATTTTCACATAAGGTGCAGGGGGTAGCGTGAGTATACCAACTCAGTAAGTAACAAGCTCAAACTATGGACTGATAGGCAGTGACGGACTAAAGCTCAACAGATTATGAAAACCAAATTGTTCAGTAAAGTAGACATGCTTTCCATTCAGGTATTCAGCTTAGGAGGTAATGTAAATGCAAATTTGAACAATTTAGAGTAATAATCTCCGCATATCTCTAAGTTCCAATGCACAGAATACATGAAAAAGTACCATGTACTCCCACTCTCATGTGCTCAACCACTCGGTACCGCATATGGCCATCCCGCCCAGGGAAATCCATCCCAGAACATACTCGATGCTGACTATATAGTCACTAGGTACCGAGGAAAAATGGTTATCCAACCCTGCGGAGAAATCCATCTCCAAGTATCAATACTTCGGACAAATCCATGTCCAGGGAAATCCATCCCTCAATAATATCATTTGCGCTCAATAGGGGTGTGTTACAGATTCCAGAGGAGTTCTTATAGCCCAAGCGCTATCACAATCATCAACATAACCGCAGCGGCGTGCAACTCGATCCCATAAATATCACTCATAATCAGGCTCTCGACCTCACTCAGTCATCACTTTCCAGTCTCACACACGGGGGCTCAAAATGCTATGAAACTAGCCCGAAGCAGTGATATGATGTGCCAATTAATAACAATTGAGACTGAGACATGATATGATATGCATGAATAAGACTGAGTACAGAATATCAATGATACAAATAAGGTGACAGCAAGAAACAACCACTCGGGTCTCAACAATATCGGTGTGAATCCCTAACAGGATATCTAGCATGAGATACAACACATATATTTAATCACATAATAGAAACACGGATATCAGCAAGAAAGAATCACTAACTGGTTCCATGAAATGAACCAGGCCACAGTTCTCACCGTGCACGCCCGCACGCCCGCCACTTGGCATGCACGTCACCTCAATACTAATCACATAACATATAGATCGGGGTTTCGAACCCTCATAGCCAAGTTTGGAAGCGTTACTTACCTCAATCAAGCCAAAATCCTACTCCGCGATGCCTTGCCGCTCAACTCGGCCTCCAAACGCTCCGAGTCTATCCAAAATAAGTATATTATCATCAATATGTGCTAGAGGAATGCATTCCATATGAAAATTATCAAATTAGACCAAAAATCCTGAATTCGGTTCAAACCCGGCCCCTGGGCCCACGTCTCGGAATCCGACAAAAATTACAAAACTTGAAAGCCCATCCGCTCACGAGTCTAACCATACTAAATTTTCTCCAATCCGATAACAAAATCCCATTCAAAACCCCCAAAATCCAACTCAAGAAATCTTCCTCATTTTCCCCAATTTTCCACCCCAAATCACAAATTAAAGGCATAATCATGAAATTTGACAAAAATTAGATATAAATAACTTAAAACACCCAAGCAAGAATCTCTCCAAAAATCACCTTCTACCGAGATCCCACTTCAGTTTTATGGTATAAAACCGAACCCTCATTCTGAATCTTTTAAATCTGCCCAGGTTTACCTTCATCACGATCGCGGAATTTGCCTCGCGATCACGGAGCACAAAATGGAATGCCCACACATTAACCCTACATGATCGCGGAACTACTCATGTGATCTCGGATCACTACTCCCCCAACCTACGTGATCCCACCCTTACTCACGCGATTGCATGGAACAATTCACCTCACCTCCTTACAGATCGATTACTTCTACGTGAATGCGGCATTGGCCATGCGTTTGCTAAGAATATCTTCACACACACACACACGTGATCGCATTCCAAAATCTGTGATCGCGTAGCACAAACTCGCCTCTGCTTCAAATAACCCTACACGATCGCGAACCTACCCACGCGATCGCGTATAAGGAAACCAGAAAGTTACACCAACAACTATCAGCCATAATGCAAAGTCCAAAAGCGATCCGTTAACCTCCCCAAACTCACCCGAGCCCCCCCCATAGTCCT